>JAJJMC010003991.1:4734365-4786592 GCA_023531435.1 Papaver californicum | reverse complement strand
TTTTCTAACTTTTTTTCGCTTTTTTTTTTTTTTTTTTTTTTTTTTTTGACACTTAATACATGTGTGTTCCCATGGATCTTGCGTTCCACGCTTGCTTAGGCGACGGAGACAGGGAGACCACACACATAATTCTAAAACACTACCGTATTATTCAAGTGGGGCATGATCTCAACACACTAAATGTCATTCCAGTGCTAATTAACATGTCGATGCTAGGACCCACCAATACTCTCAGAGAAACACGAAATTGCAAATAATAAAACAGAACGTGATATGGTGGTGACAAATATCATGTTATTTCTAACACCTGAACTCTGTCTCCTTTATGAATAGACCATCTAGCTGGGCACACCAATCCTTATAGCAAAATGGATAAGTTTCCATCTACATAGAGTGGTTAGTGTCACCCTAAATTGTTCACATGCTTCTAAATTCCAAATTTTATTATTCCTAAAAAGACTCCCTTACCCCCAAACTTAAACTAAACAGTGTCCTCAATGTTTCTAAGTAAAGAATTGGACAAAAATAATAAAATGAGGGAAGATTGTACCATAATAAAATGAGCATGGGTTACCTCCCAAGAAGTGCTAAGTTTAAAGTCTTCAGCCAGACTAGAAAAGCATTAGTCACCCCCTTAAATCATATAGCAATAATCGGAACAACTGTGGGTCATCTGAATCAAATAGTGTGCCCCACAGTAGAAGTAAACTGCAGCAAGCTAAGAGGAAAAACGATTTGAGTACACCTTGATCCCTATATAGGTAAACCACATCGACCAGAGGATGGGTTTCTGGCAACTGAGGATCGGTAAATCTAGCTGGAGGATGATCTCGTAAAATTGCAACGATGCCTATGTCAGGTCCCAAGCTAGGGACCTTTTTACGAGTTAATGGTACAGCACATGGAGTATGATAGTCACCCCCAAACTTAAAGTTTTCAGTGTCTCTAGATAGACTAATAATAATTTCACTCGTTTCCGGATCGTCAGATTCTCGAAAATAGTCAACTGCTTCTTCTAAATTACAATCCGGTGGTGCAAAGCCTAACAAAGTACGCACCTCATCAATAACCCTATCATTATTGCCATTAAATCTGTAGTTGGCTAGGCATTTTTCTAATGGATCTTCTAATGGGTTGGGCCTAAGCTCCATCTCACTAGACGGTTTGGATTCCTCTTCTGATGGGCCTAACTCACTACTTATCAGGGTATCTGGTGGGTCATGCTTAAAGTCCAACTCATGAAAATCTAATCCAAAGTGGGCTTGACATTTCTCTAATGGGTCTTCTATCAAAGTGTTTGGTAATGTCTCCTGAACTAGGGTCTCTATCATGTTGACAGTTTCTAAGCTGGGGTCCTTCCTAGTAGGTGCTAACAACCTTGGATAAGGGTCTCTAGGCATAAAATCGGTGGCCCGAGGGGTTTCCTCAGGCTCATAAGAGACTTTATCAGTCTCTTCGGCCATTGGGTCAGGGTGAACTACAGTATGTCCACTATCAGGCCCAGTTACCCCGTTGTCCACCAATTTACCATTCCTGAGGGTCGTGACTGCATTCACGTGACTTGATGATTTCTCACCCGTCGCCATTTCATTGACGCCTCTTGGATTGGGTTGGGGCTCTAAACTACTAGCTTGATTCATTTCGACCAGTTCTAGCCTTCTAGATAAGGATTCTAATGGGTTGGGATTTCTATTGCTCTCCCACTGCTGGGTTTTCTCGGCGATGTCACTCAGAAATTGCATCGCCTCAGTAGAAGTCTTACTGTCGGATTCTCCGATCGACAAGGACTCAACCAAGGTTACAGTCGTATAATCCAAACCCTCATAGAGAATCTGAACTAGAGTTAACTCATCTAAACCGTGGTCTGGGCATTGGGACACTAAGTCGTTGAACCTTTCTACATAAACATACAGAGACTCTCCCTCTTGTTGAGAAAACGTGAAAATTTTCTGCCTAATTGAGGATATTCTGTTCTTAGGGAAGAATTTCTGAATAAAAGATGAAGTAAGTTGGGCATAGGTCTCAATCGACTGAGGGGCCAAGCTATACCACCATGACTTGGCTCTATCTCTTAGTGAAAAGGGAAATAGTCTAAGTTTAATAGACTCGTCATTCAAGTCTCTAATCCTGATTGTGCTACATATTTCCTCGAACTCCCTAACATGAAAATAGGGATTCTCGTTCTCTTTTCCTAAGAATAATGGAAGCATCTGGATGATTTTGGGTTTCAGTTCGTAGCTCGCTTCAGTAGCGGCTAACTTGATGCAAGATGGACGTAAGGTCCTGGTTGGATTCCACAAATCCTTCAGAGTTGTCATTGCTGACACGGTCTCGGGAGTGACTATTTTCACTCTCAGTTGACTTCTCAAGGTTAAGGTGAACTACCAGTCTTCCACTAATTAACCTACCTTGAGGGTCTCTATCCCAAGTTCGCCTTAAGGGCGTTCTTGGCATGTAAAAATTAAACCCTAACAAGAAATTTATCAAACACAATCGTGCCCTGACTCAACCAAATCAAACCTAAATCTAGCAAACAACAAGCATGATGGTTCCACTTAGATTGTTTCTAGACCAGCTTCTATTCTTTCAGAAGGCAACTGGTTACAATTTTAGCGAATCTCTCCGAGCAATCCGAGTTAAATCAAGTTGAAGAGAAACAGGAGAAGCTCAATGGAGCTTTGATACCCCTGTCTCTTTGGAAACGCTTCCCTGGGTGACAGGGCGGCTCTAATCAACTTTAATCTAACCTTCCTGCTTTTTGAGTTAGGCTAATAAGGTAACCAATACAGTCCTTCCGACCGATTTTCCTATAAGCTCGTTACCTTATCGGTCTCTTTCTAGTCAAGATTTTAGGCTTAGGTTCGTGTAGGTTTCGTTTTGCTAAGGCGGGCAAGAAGGATACGGTGATGAAATCCGAAACCTTATCTTGTATGGCCAGGCCTTGCCCTTTACTATGCAGAAATTAAGTTCCGTATTCAGTCCTCAACATATATGCATACAAAGGCGTCCAGAAAACCCACTGACAGTAGATTCGTGGGTTGGTCGAAATTTACCTCCCGTTCTAGACGGGCGACGAACCGTTGGAGTCGACTCGGGCCACTAATATCCTTTTTAATAGTGTGCGAATCCGAGGGGCCGAGACAATATCGTAATTGTCGTTCGTCCCTGCACACATTTTGATATTTAAAATTACCCTTCCGTAGGGTTTAAAAATAAAATGTCCAAAATGTCCCAAAAATAATGTCCAAAAGTGTCCAAAAATAAAATAAAAATTACAGAATTAATAAAAACCCTAATACAATTTTCTAAACTAATTAAAACTAATTAAAACTAATTAAAATAAACTAAAAATCTAATTAAAAAAATAAAATCTTCGATCTTCTTTTTCGTTCTTTAAGCTTTTCCCTTTTTTAATTCCAAGTCTTTAGCTTTAATTCCAAAACTTGGGCGTAATCTCTTTTCGATCCAAAATCGAACCTGTAGTAAAAAGGAAAAATACCAAAAGAAACGTAAAATAGAACAAAGTAAAATAATAAAACTAAAAATAAAAACCTAAAAATAAATCTAAAACCCTAAACCTAAAAACAAGTCCGCGTCGGCGGCGCCAAAAATTGATGTGATTTTATATAGTGGTAAAAAGAGGTTCGATTCTCGAACTTGTGAAGGTAATGATTTTAGAAAATAATAGACTAAATCTAAACTAATAAAAATCAGGAAAATAAACTAGAGATGATTTTTAGAAAATATGGGGAAAACAGGAATCAGGAATCAGTTATTTCTAACAACCTATGTGATTAATCGGATAATTCTTATTAAATTAATTGAAGCACAAGTAATTGCCAAAATTGGTTTTGTTATGCTAACAAACAGAGGTAAATCACAAGCATGGACTATCAAAATTAATTAACCAAGCATAATCCATCAAGCAAAAGCACAACTGTTGAAAGAAAACCGTTTTTCTATTACGAAACTATGCAATTTTAATAAGTAAAGAATTATAATTAATTAATTAAAAATAGACTTACCACATAAAATTGAGAGAAAAACCTCCTCCATCATCCCAGTAAATATACTTAGCTCATGGTGAAGAAAACTTGCTCAAAAGATCTTTTCATTGCTCAAAATATTGATTACAAGGTTGAATAATAGTGCAACAGCTGAACAGACGCGTTTATAAGTGTTACAGAACAAGGTTCAGCCGTTGCAAAAGGCTAAGATAAAGAAAAGAGGGGAAGAAATTTGAAACTATAGGCAACAGAACAGCAACACTTTTATGTGTTGCCGTGTCTTCTTCTCCGGCAGCGATGGGATGAAGAACACGGTCACCGGTGACAGCAGCAGTGGCCGGATCGGTCCAGTTTCCGGCCACTATTCCGACGACTCCGAAACTTCAATTCTAAGCTCTCTCCCCCATTCTTCTTCGCTTCTCTTGGTATATATAGGCTCTAGGGATCCTTGTGAGTCTTCTAAACCTAATAGAACTCCTTAAAACACTCCCAAATTCATCCAAATCCGAATCAAAGTATAATACCCTTTTTCCGGCGAAACTCGGATTTGGGCTATTTTTCCGGCGTAAACCTCCAATTCTTCACGTGTTTAATCTTGTATAGACCTCTAGTATATTGTGTATCAATTTGGGAGCAAAATATTCCAAAAATTACATGAACCAAAGTATGCAGTAGAAATTCCGTCCCGATACGACTGGCAGTTGACTCGGTCAACTCGGGTTGACCGATTTGACTCGGGTTTGACCCGGTTTGACCTGGTGTGACCGAGTTGACTCGAGGGTGCCCCTTATCCACTTCTACGATGCCAAATAACACTTGTCCTTGGGTGCCTTAATCACTTTTTAAGCCAATTTTTCCACAAATCTTTATTCTTCAAATGTACCTACAAAAGCATAAAAACACATAATATTTGCAAAATCGAATACTAACTTAATAGAAACTAAGGTGCAATCTAGACACTAAAATGTGTGTATCACTAAACCCCCGTTATTTCATGTGCGTTCATGCAAACTATCTTTATTAATTAAAACACACTAATTATGCAAAATTATAAACACTCAGAATCAATGCGATGTCATCTCTGAATAAAAACACAAATTAGATGCATACCATCTAAATGTAGAGACGCGTCGAACGTCATCTCAAGTTATAAACTTCCACAGCTGAATTCCTTGAATATGTTTTGTATGCACTGTACAAAGGCCAAGAATAACGCCAACATTAATCTCATGTGAGAATCCCTAAGAAGGACATGGATATGGCCACGACATTAGCAAGTGCCAGCGCTAACAACACATAGTCTATGGCCACGCAATAGCAAGTGCCAGCCCTAGCAAGTGCCAGCCCTAGCAAGCCTTAGATATGCTTCCGGCACCAATGCAACACCAGCTAGCACTAGCGCCTGCACCATCACCTTGCACCAACGTAATACCAGCTATCATTAGCGCCTACAATACCGCCAATACCAGTGCTAGCACCATCCTTACCTGTTGCGCCATCCCCTCTTGCTTGCGTTGCTCCATCCTCGCCAATGCATATGCCAGTACCATTCCCTGCCTGCTCGTGCCAGCGTCATCCTTTGTTGTTAACGCCATCACCTAGGCCATAGTCACGACATTAGCATATACTAACAACACCTCAATCATGCCTATAGCACTCGCATGCACTATTGTTGCTAACACAAATTGCATGTTGCAAACATGCCACAAATATACCATTGCCATGCTGAGTTGGCATAAAACTTATTGGTAGTATTATCTTATGACAAACTCCCAAATTACTCACGTTCTTTGAGTCCATGACTCCACTAACTCCTACGAGAAATCAAAACATATTACATGGGGGGATTCTTCATGGGATTTTGGTCTGGTGGTTATAGAAACATGCGGTGTGGCAACACCCTATGATGAGAAAGTTACGAAGTAGTGGTGACAGTTATGACAGTTTAAAGATGATGGAGTAATGGTTTCCAGAAACTTCCCAAACATAATGGGCGTAAAAACCATTACCTCCACAATCTCCATCTCTCCACTACCTCTACTACTTACGAGGAAAGCAGTGTGTATTCCCAATTACTATAAATAGGCTACTTAGCCTATTCAGAAAACAGGACAAGCTTAATATTCTCAAAAGCTCTGTTATTCTCCAAGGTTCAACTCCTTTAAACACAATTCATCACCCATGATTTCCTGAACTTTCTCTGCTTTCCTCCCCTAATATCAACCCATTTTCTCTCCTTGTGACCGAAGCAGGATGGAACGGCCACTTTCGTGGTTTAGGCTTGTCATGTACGATTTTGATTTCTGAATCTAAATAAAGTACCGCATCGGTGAATTTGTTTTTCTTATGAGCAATTTTTAGGTACTAATAACTAGCAAACATAATAGTACTTCCTCTTAAACCTTAGAACATAAATTTAGCTAGTCATTGCAATTAAGGCACAAGAGAATAGAGAAGAAGTCATTTTATTCATAATTTAATAAAAAATTGCAAAAAATAACGGACTAGTTGTGTCTCTGAAAGATTAAAAACTATTGAATTGATTAACGAATTAACGACACCTTTTCATGTGCAGTAAATTTAGAACTTTTGCAGAATTGTGGAGCCAAACAGTCGCTGAAGCAGCTGAATTGGCGACGGTTTTCAACGACAGTTTGAGACTGCATTTGTTATTCTTGTTCTTCTTCGTCTCAAGAACCCTAAAAGTTGCATAATTTTTCTACTCGATTATATGGCTTCTCTGGCTTATGCCAGCCTCCCTCAATTCTTCTTATCGACCCTTATTTATACTAAAACAACAAAATCTCCTTTAGGTCCTTCTCCAATCTTCTAAATATCTTTTCTTTTATGAATTATTCTCGAAATATTTTCTCGCTGCAACTACCGTGATTATGTTTCCTTCTTGCTAGGGATGTCAATCCCAATCCGAAAAATTCAAAACCTTGCATGAGACTTTCATCTCGCACGGCTCCTAAGTGATAAAAGAAAGAAGAACTCATCTTATTTCTTTTTTGATTACCTTCCTCGCGTATTATAAGACCGAATGCATTCGATTTTTAAAAAGGATCCGATAGCCGTTTCCGATAATCCGGGATCCTATAGGATATTATCCGATATAACGGATATCAGATGTCAGAAGCGGATATTTCTATCAGATATTTAGTGTTATCGTAACGGAACCGACTAAGCCAATATCCGTCGGATATTATACGATACCGATAACCTATTAAAGACTTATTTTACGGTTCTAACTTCTACCCCTCTTTCGTTCACTTCAGTTCTCTTAGTTTTCTACCTCCCCCTCTTCTTCACTTCAGTGAACAAATTTCTTCACGATCATCTCTCGGATTTCTCTTCACGACCATCTCTCTCAACGACACCACTTCATCACCACCACCTTCTTCTTCCTCTATCGCCACACCACAACCCACAACAGAAGTACAGAAGCATAAAAAGAAACCTTACCATCAAATCAAAAATTGTATAATAGGTATCAGGTATGTAACTGTATGATATTCTCTCTTTATTCTTCTTTGAATATTTGATTATGATGGTATGTGTTAGAATGAAATAAAATTGAAACTAGGGTTTTATGAAATCAAAAATATTTTGTTTTCTTTTTTGGAAATTAGGGTTAATCAAAAATATTTGTTTTTTTTTATGTAATTAGGGTTCTTAGTTTGTCATTTGTTTTAGTGTTATGATTTGATGAATTGGGTTGAACCCCAACAGATGTTCAACTGAAAGGAATTACTAATTGGTATCTGTTTCCAAATGTTTCCTCCTGAAATTGCACATAATAACTGTTAAATGGAAGACTAGTTTCTCGAATTAGTATCGTGTTAGAATCATTTGTATGTGAACGAGTTGTATTAGTTATAAATTTCTGCCTAAATATGCCTTCAGGAGTTTGGAAGATAGCTTAGATTTGGTTCAAGACAAGCATGTAAGGGTTTGGGATGTAGCTTAATTTCTTGCATAAAGTTAAGCTTTACCTAATAACAAAAATTACTGTTTACTTAAGCCTCTGTTGCCAGCCCGGCTCGTGTGATGAAAGAAAATGTACTGCGGTTTGTCATTCTGGTTGTAGTCTATATTATTTGAAATATATGATCATCCCTCCAGTGATTAAACCAGGCCTCTATATTTCTGGTAATTTAATCACATGTGTCTAGTTAACATGTGTGGTATTACTATTTTAATGGAGTTGCAGTCCTGTGTCGTCCTCTCAATGGAAATTTCTTACAATGTGGACTGCTATGTTGTTCTATTAAGTCTTCAATTAAGTAGAAATCTGTGTCGGCAGCATAATCCAGTTCCAAAGCTTGGTTCAATTAAAAGTAATGTAATAATACATATCTAGCTAATGATTCTAGTTGCTGAATTTGAGTTAGTGAAATATGTGCTTCTACATGCATAGGCTCTATGAGTGAATATACTGCTCATGAACCCTAAGTAAGAAGGTGAAATCTCACATTGCTCCTCATGAAGATAAATTTTATAATCAGTTATTGAATATAGGAGTTCCATGCTGAGTACTTGTCAGGTACTCATCTTTTTTATAGTCCATCTTATACACCACAGATACGTATTGCTAGGAGATATGGTTACTCGCTCTTTCATCTTTAAGTTTAACTACTATTTGCTATGTTACACATGGTTCTAATATATTATGTGATGTATCTCTTACCTCATTGAGTTGGTCTGCAAGGTGATCTCAGGTTTTCGAACCTAGATACCCAGACTGAAACATTTGGGTGCACTCCACACTTTGATTCCAACTATAGAAACCGTTGTATATTGAACATTTGAAGATCCACTTATAGTTGTTGGAATATGTTGAACATTAGAAGCAGTTTTGAGTCACATCGGTTCTGCCATCATTTGCTGTTAAAATCAACAGTACTTAGTACTGTTAGCATTCCAGAATTGATAACTTATACTTGTCCCTGTGTTATCATTTCACTGTAATACTTGGAGTTTTCTACAAAAATTGGTTCTAATTCATGATGCAGTGCTTGTCTATTGAAATGTCTTTGTAATAATACGTAACCCAATTTATTACTGGGATTATATCGTCATGCATACGGGTTTTTATGTACCGGGTTTGTTGTCCAAAATCTGACAGTGGAAAATCTGTTCCGACTAAAATAGTAATAGGATTGAGATTTTTGTTTGAATCTCTATAATAATATTAGCTGGTTCTATTAATTTGAGAAGTGGTAACCAACGTATTTTTAATTTTAAAACTTGCAATATCATTTGCAGTTTGTCACGTCACACTGTTTTGAATGTCATTTGTGAAATGACATCTTATTTTAGGTATTGTTCTATTTCGTTTGATTTTTCTTATTCACATTTCAAAGACAAGATTATAATTTTTCGGACAGGGACAAGATTATAATTCTTCCGATAGGAAAAATGTTGGTTGTGATGATAGTATATAACCTTATTTTAAGATTCATTGTTTTTTTTTTTTTAAAGTGGCACATTTTTATTAGGAGGATGCAAAGTTATTGTTTTACTTTCATATTACTTGCACTGCCAACTAAAAAATTTTAGTTTCTTTGAAATGCAGATGTACTTTGAAACCTGCATTGCAGGCGCCAGGCTGTATCTCAATGAGTCAATGACAATGCTAGTACAAATTTCAGTTTCTTTGTGTTTTGATGTTTTCTTTTGCTGCAAGAACAATAGAACATGTAATTTATAAACTGTGATCATTTGTGTGTGTTTTGTATGTGTTTGAACTGAATTGTGAACTGGAAATGCTTAAATGAACTGAAAAATTTGAAGTGAAAAAATAGGTTTATAAGATTTCTATCAGCTATCGGATATTTATCAGATAATATCGGATATCCGATAAGCTTAACGAAACGGAATCGGATATGCAGTTTAAGATTCCGTCGGAACTTATCGGATATCAGAACCGGCTGAGCCAAAATCCGTTCTGTTAGCATCCGTTGACAGCCCTACTTCTTGCAGATCGAGAATTGCTCCCTTATTAAACAGAATTAATAACCGAGAATCTTCTATTTCCTAATTCAAAACACGTGAACAATATCTCACATAATATTTCCTTTGTTTTAAGCAAACCCGAGAAATATCTTTCTATCAACTAACTCCACGGGATATGTTGATTAGCTTTCGAACTCCCAACTTGTACAAAACTCCTCTCAATTAGGCAAGAATATATTCTTGTCTTAACCTCTTCAAATCTCTAAGATTTTTGTTTAATAAATCCACGAAGTTTGAAGAAGAAAGTTTCCAGCCCCAATTCAGTTTTGAAATTAAAAGAAGGTGGGTGTCTCCCTTAACCAAAGCATATGTGCCTTTAACAAAACTCTTGGGTGCATTTAAATCTTTTAAACTTTTCCACAATTGCCAATTTAAAAAATTACCTACAAAGAACCAATTTTAGTACAAAAACTGAGTAATAATAATATAAATTTGAGATTAAATAAGGAATAAAATGTGTCTATCAATTACAATTAAAATTCCACTACACAACATGATATGTATCTCCCAATTAATCAATGATTTTTATAACTTCTCTGTTAGATATATACTTTTTAAAGCACATATGTTCTTTCTCAAGTGATTGGAATCACTTTATAATCCATAGATTTATCCCCTTTTTGTCACAAAAAATGACAAAGGTCCGAAAAAAATACAACAAGTATTTCGAAAGAACTTCACAAGTTCATAAGAACTCGATTCAAGCTATTACAGTCTAAGCCAAAAACCGGAGGTCTAACATGACATCTTCGATAAGCCCGCTAAGATCAGAATTAACTTAGCTTCTTATCATAAAAACAAGTATTCAAAGAAATTCTTTCTTGATTCGATAAGCCAAGTAATATCAAAATTAACTTCGTTACTTATCAAGAACATGATTACTCAAAGTAATTCTCCCTAACTTGGACGAGCCTACTATAGATGGTGGGTTTTTAACAAGGATAAAATAGTAAACTATCTCTTAAGACTCACGCCTGAGAAATACTAAACTTTAAAATTCTACAAAAGAATTCTTAAGTAGGTGCTTATCTCTGCCCTCTCTCAGGTGTTTATCCCTGTCTTCTCTCTATATAAATGACCAACTACATATATGATTAAACTTACTGAATGAATCAAACATTCATCACTGTACAAAAATCATCAGAACAACACTGGTGCTTACTACAACATTCCCAGATATTTTATGATTATTACATAAAATCTCAAGTTCCTAGATGGATTGCCCACTAGTATAGAGCAATTTGAGTATTATTTTGGTGTTATATTCCACAGCTGAATACCCAAAAATTACCCATATTGATATTCAAGCTCAATTGAGCAATATTGACCTACTGAATACCTATATAGCTTTATATAGAAGATTACATATGAATTTATTCAATTAAAGTACCACAGTTGTGCCTAAATTCAAAGTCAAAATTGTGACAAACACAATTTCATAGCTTATACTAGCTAAAAACCCAACCTCAGTCACATTAATCCTTGCTTAAAGGAACAATTAATGTGAATGGGTGAAAAGAATTTAATTTAGGGTTTTTCAAACACTTAAAATAAGTTTGCAACACTTATAAGTGCCTCAAATTATCAAAGTTCAAACCCTAATTAATACTTTTAACCCCTAATTTGAAAAAGGGAAGCTGTTCTTGTCCCCAACCTGTGCAGCTTGCTAAGCTCGTGCATTTTTGCTTCTAAGGAAAAACTTGTACGACTTTGCTCAAAGACCAAGCATGGACGTCTTGCTTCTTGACAATTTTTGTATTTTACTCTTTTACCCTCAACGTGTGAGGCTTTATACAAGAGTACAAACGTGGACGTCTTGCTTCTTGTCAAATTTAGAATTTTACTCTTTTACCCTCAAAGTGTGAGGTTTTGTACAAAGAGTAAAAAAGTGGGCGTCTTGCTTCTTGACCAATTTAGTATTTTACTCTTTTACCCTCAGCCTTTGAGGCTTTGTACAAAGAGTACAAACGTGGACGTCTTGCTTCTTGTCAAATTTGGCGTTTTACTATTTTACCCTCAACGTGTGAGGCTTCATACAAAGAGTAAAAATGTGAGTTTCTTTCCTCTTGGCCAAAACTTAGCGTTCTACTCTTCTTTTTAACGTGAATGTCTTAGTTGCGTTTCGATTTTTCTATACTGAACTTGTGATGCTTAGCATACAAGCTTCAAAACCCTAATTTGCTCATCAAAAGCTATACTAGGCCTCACCCAAATATCTAACCTCTCACACATATATTTTTATATGTGTCCTTTCATACATATATTTTTGTATGTAGCCTCACACAGATTTTCTCATGCTCAGCAGAGCACACTTTATTTTTATAAAACAAGCATGTCAATGAAAAATTACTTAAGTTGAACACACTGCTCCTTATACACAAATAAATACATATTATTTCATCTTTAGTATATCAAGACTCATCATCCTAGTCAAGCAAGACATGTCTTCGGTCAAAAGACCAAGTAACTCTCATTTGACTTAATATTATTAGTAGTACTCAATACTACAAAATTTACATGAGACACCAAATGTCAAAAATAGGGGGATATCCACTAGGGTGTTGGCCTGGCGGTCTACGACATATGGTGTAGCAATGCACCCACTAAAGAGAAATTCTAGAAAGTTCGATTAGTAGTTGAGTAAAAGAGTGGTTGTAAGATGAATAACTAACTATTCTTCCTTAATCGAAATGGAGAGCAGTTGTCAACACCTTTTCTACTTCGCCACTACTCAACTATCGACACTTTCTTCCAGAGAAGATGTCAAGTGGTTATAATAACTAAGATATAAATAGATTTTCAACCTATTGAATAAAAGAAAACAAAAAGTCTGAATTAAAAAAGAACTCTAAGTCGAACTTTGAGACAAGCCTAACATTAGAAAAATTCAAATCGAACAACTCGATCATTCAACCTTCTCACACAGAAAATTGTTCATAGCTATTCACACCAATTACATCCTTTAGGGTTTGATAATTTGACCTAAATTATTCTCTCGATTCCTTTTTCCTAAGACCAACCAACCTTTTTCATTCTCATTTGTGACTGAAGCAAGACTGGAACGACAATTGCTGAGTTTAGGCCAAGATTATACAGATTTATCTCTCGAATCTAAATAAAGTACTTCAACAGTACAAATGTTTAAGGATTGACAAATCATCACATGCTCACCCCACTTTTCCTGAATTACCCTTTAATTTTTTTTCCCCACAAACACTTTGGCGACCGCAGTGGGAGATCAATCTCTCAGTTGCAATTTCTCAATTTCTTGAATCTTCCTTTGTTTCATAAGCGGTTGATTTTAGGTTAGGTTCAATAACTAACTCTCAATACCAATTCTTCTACTACCAACGTTGGTGCTCCTGATACAAGAGACTCTTTCCTAGATACAACAATCGACTGCAACTACACCTGCTTTATAGGGAGAGACAGACCTACTAGGAATAAAGAAGCACATATGATACTTGTGTTAACAATCGACTCACAAGTAAACAATACAACATTCAACCATCTTTAGGTGTTGTGACTGAAGAAGGTAAGAGGAAAGATACAGCACCAGAGCCACAACCCAAGCATGCAGCACCATCACCAATTTCGACTTCAGCACCACCAGCAGTACGACCTCCTTGAAGGGAAAACCAAGCAATTGTAGCTCCACCACCATACCAACGTCAACAACAACCAAGACTTCCCCAATAATTAGAAGTGTGGATACAGAATAACACCATCAAGTTACCTCTTATTTAATCCACCAACATAACAAGAAATGATAAAGCTCGGGAGATTTGCACTTGGGGACTGAAAGAGGACACAAAAAGCATATCCCTGTCAGGAGTTTCACCATGTCTGGAGAACCTATCAATCAAGCAGTTCAATTCATGATCAAACAAATGTGTAAGATGATTTTCTACAACTCGAAGGTGCAATGCAAAGACATCCTTACCGCCATCAACCATGTTTTGAATGACAGACGACTATCTCTTCTGAAAATGAAATATGTTATGAACCTTCTCAGATGAGTGAGGGAAAGAAAATTGTAACTGGGGACTGCTCACCACTACTTGTCTCAAGGATACAGAATTTGGTGAAATACTAATTGATACAGGATGTTGTCAACAACATCCTGGTCAATGCACTCAAAGCCATATAGATAATCACAGGAGAAATAACATACTTACATCAATCGTCCATTCCGCAGAAGACGACTACCTCAAGTCATGTTTTTTCTCTCCTATTAAAGATTGATGTGCTAGCCTCCTTACCTTACAAAATGGAGAGATCCTCATATTACACAACCACAACCTATATCAAGTTGTGAACCCTCAGATCGACTACATATAAGGTGCAGATTCAGATATGTACGCTTCATCTCATATTGCTTGATAGCCTCGACGCCAACACCGACTTCGACACCAATTTCCATTGAAGTTCTTTCTCCAGCCACAGGGCATCAGCAACAACCAACAATAGAGGGAAACTCTGATATCTCCCTTATTCCATATGGGAGGATCACATGGAAGGAAGCATGATATCTCCGTCAAATCATATCATATATATATTCTAGTGGTAGACTCCAAGTGAGCTACACTTGAGGACTGATTATTGACACAAGGCTTACCTTCCCTAACACATTAGAAGATCCACCATTTCTGAAAAACTAATTATTTGAAGAACCAGATCGTTGATGGGAAGCTCGAAATGAATTTTATTCACTCCCTGAAGACTCAATGCATTCATCAATTTGAACCAGAGTAAATTGGATCATTAAGTTCAACAACATACAAATTTCCAATTAAATTAGCTACTGATATCGTCCACATATGCTTTCCGTGTCCGATCAACTTGGTTGGTCAAAAGGATTCCAACAAGCCACTGCATTATCTTTGATCAGCCTGCAACACTATTAGATCCACTTCTCCATTCGTCATCAGTTGATGTTGTCACTTGATGCATGCTCTACCTATTTTATGTTAAGGATGTCACCTACTTGAATTCTTCAGGAGTTACTTAGATTTTTGTTGTTTATCTTCCCAATCGGCCGCCAGCGACAACTGCTACCAGTGGGAGGTATAATGCAACATCCAAGATTTATCTTTGTCATACAAAATTCTAATAGAGCATCAGAAGCAGGATAGTCGGATAGATGCATGGTTATGGTTGCTTACCTTGGCTCGACGCCTCTACACCTGCGTTGCCACTCTTGGGGGTACAACACACATAAAGTCGGTAATGAAGCATGCCTAAGATGGATTTGTCTACATCAAGAAAAACTACCAGAGTTCATCACTAGCTTCTCATGACTCTGTCTTCCACCTTACTACCACCAACTATGACTCTAGTCATCATCTCACACTCACTGGCATCCCATCTCTTGTCTACAACTACTTGTTACTGCCTGCAACTCCTTACAACATCAACTCCATGGCGAAGCCAGTCTACATCGAATTCGAAGTTCTTGGACACCTCTAAGTGGTATACCCAACTACTTGAAAAATGTACTTATGGGTAAGGAATGGGGAAATACGTCCTTCACGAAAGTTGTTCGTACATGTCTCTGATTTGACATACTAAAAGGAAGTGTCAATCGAATACCCAAGCTAAGAGATATGGCTATTACACTAAAGTTTACAGAATCTGAACATTTGTACGGGATTACTAATCACGGATGTTCATGTATGATTGACCGACCTAGCAAACCCCAAATTAATTGATTATTGCTACCTATGATAGCTTAATCTCTTGGCTTCAAAAGTTGGGGTCAAACGCATCAATCCGAGTTTGTTTGTATGATGATTCTATGGTCTTTTCCGTGGAAACTATACATGTCTGAATTTTCTGACGAGGATTCTTCACAACAAGTTTCAGTTCATACAAGGTTGCATCTACCTCCTCAATTTGAAGACTCGTATACATAAATATTATGTCATGACGGAGCATGAAACCCAATATACTTTCTCCATAAGATGCAACATCACTTATCCATGGTCGTCACTTACATGCGAACCAAATCAGTATCATCCCTTTGTCTTGTTGAAAAACACCTTCTGACCGTTCAACACTTGGGGACTTGATCTCATTGGCAAGATCAATTCAATTTTACTGATCTCAGAATCAAGTCAGTGACACGTAATTCCAGCACTAAGAATGATAAGGCATGAGCAACAGAATCTCTTCACACCAAGGCCGTCATACAACTAAGGAACTTGCTCCTTCTGCTGATCACATATAGAGTGGGGCTACACCACTGCTTCTACCTACTTCAATAACACTAGACTTCCAATTGGAGACAAACAATAGAGTCAAGGTCGTCCTCCCAAGAACAGACGATGCTAGCAAAGAAAGGAACGTGAGGTGTTGCTCCCAAGTTTTCACATGAATACTACTCACCCGAAAATAAAATAAAATAAAATAAGGAGGTTACTCGGTGATGAACAAGAGAAGCATCTATTCCCTTTTATATCGAATGGAATTACCAAGTCCGAGAAGGAGATAGTCTCTCACTTATCCGTCCAAGCATACCCTCCTCTGCTTGTCCATCCAAGCTGCATCATATGCCTTATATTTACAAGTCATGACCCCTTGCTTTTTCGTCCATCCGTGTCCTTCTCTCTTGCTTGACCGACCATGTGAGCTTGTCTAGTCGTACTTACAAACCTGAATTACTGATGTTGCATCCCTGATGATGATGTTGTGCCTCTATACATCCCTGTCAATCATCCTTGACTTGTGATGTGATATTTTTAATTAATCCGCAAGTGCACAACTATCGTTAAGATAGTATACAAATACGGAATCGTTCCACAGGGATTTCAGAAATTGCAATTCCTAGTTTTTAATTAATTTTAGTGCTAATAACAAAAATGGTTTAGTGATTTTATTCTAAAACTCTAAAAATGCTTAAACTACTAAAGTTGATTGACAAAATAAAAGAAAACTAGGATGTTGAGATTTCATCACAATTATACTTACTAGATGTCTACAACCATTTTCAATAGTTTTCTCAAAATAACACTCAAAACGATTTCGGACAAAATGTTATATTTTGGGAAATATAGAATTTTTAATCTAATTACTTTTCTCAAAAAATTAATAACTATCTTCATTATAGAATGATATTCTCTAAAAAGAATACTTAAAATAATTATTTAAGCATTAAAAGACCAATGAAGGAATTATTATCGTGACAAATCAAGAATAGTTCCAAGAGAATAATTATAGAAAAAGAATTAAAACATGCTAGCAAACACAATTGGACATCCTCTCTTATCATAGGTGAGGGTTCTATCTATTCATGTCAAAAAGAATGGGAAAAGATGAAAAGAAACCATTTTATTGATTATAAATAATGCTTACACGAAAAAGAACTGTTCAACTGTGTCTAGAAAACAAAAAACTGACGAATTAACGACATCTAACTTGTGCAATGTATAAAGGACTGACACCTTCTGAAGTACAGAATGGTTGTTCGATGAAGTTGTAAAAGAACGACGCTTTACTGATGCAACTGAATACAAAAGCTTTGGCAACGTCCTCAGCGACAGTTTGGGATGTAGTTTGTTCTTCTTCTTCCTTCTTCCACTCAAGAACCCTAATTTTTCTAATTTTTTTCTTCTTGATTTTTCTATCAATATGGCAGAGGCCAGCCTCCCCAACTTGTCCCCATTAGCTTCAATTTATACTACAGCCACCTCCAACCTTAATAACTCGTGAAAATCTTCTCAATAATGAGAATCAAATCTCGGCAGATCGGTGATTATTATTTTTTTGATTTTATTTCCTTGATGATCTTCTTCTCGAATCTGTTTAAGAACAATAATTGATGTAGTTTCCTTTTGCTTCGTAAATAATATCTTTGGTGTTATGTCCAAATCAAACGCAAGATATGATCCCTAAACTGCCGACAATTTTTTTTTTTTTTTTTCTTTTTTACGCAACCCACAATTTTCACGAGATTTTTTTATGATTTGAAGTCCCCAGATCGTGTAAACTTCCTATATATATGGCAAGCATATGTTCTTGTCTTAAAACCCTTAGAATGTGTCCAAATATCTAGACCCATATCTTCACAGCTTCACGCATTTAAAGAAGATGAAATTCCCACCAATTTTGCAATTTGAAAGAACATATGCCTTTATAAAAGAGCTGGGTGCCTTTATCAATTCTTCATGGGTTCCTTTAATAATTATGAGGGTGCCTTTAACATTTTTACGGGGTATTTTTATCACTTTTAAGCCAACTTTTCCATGCTTTCCAATTCTCCAAAAATACCTACAAAAGAACAATATTAGTACAAAATTTGAGTAAAATCAACATAAATATGAGTTCAAATAAGACATAAAATTATGTCTACCAACTTGCAGATCCATCAACGTGACGATATTCAGAGTTCAATCCTACTGCACTATCTCTAGTAATGCCTATCAACTAAGCCTTTTATTTTATTTTCACCTAAAATAGTAAAATATTGTGTCTCTGACCCGAGTCTCAGAGACATTAAACTTCAAAATTCTGCAAAAAAAAAAATTCAAGATAGAGGCTTAAGTACCTGTCTCTCAAAATCTCAAGCTTCTAGATGGATTGCCCACTAGTATAGAGTAAACTTGAGTATCAGGTTGTGATACATTTCGCAGGTGAATGCCGAAAAATTACCTTATGTCAAGACAGAGGCTTAAGTACCTGTCTCTCAAAATCGCAAGCTCCTAGATAGATTGCTCACTAGTATAGAACAAACTTGAGTATCAGTTGGTGCTACATTTCGCAGGTGAATGCCCAAAAATTACCTTATATCAAGACAGAGGCTTAAGTACTTTTCTCTCAAATTCTCAAGCTCCTAGATGGATTGCCCACTAGTATAGAGCAAACTTGAGTATCATTTGGTGTTATATTCCGCAGGTGAATGCCCAAAAATTACCCTATGTCGATATTCACGCTCAAGTGAGCAATATTGACCCACTAAAATACCTAAATAACTTTATATAAAAGTTATATATCAGTATTCTGAGGCACCACGCTTCAACACTCATCTCAGTTTTCTGAGGAACCAACGCATCAACACTCATCTTAGTGTTCTGATGGCAGCGCTGCCTCAACACTCATCTTAGTGTTCTGACGGCAGCACTGCATCAACACTCATCTTAGTGTTCTAACGGCACCACTGCCTCAACACTCATCTCAGTATTCTGATGGCGCCACTGCCTTAACACTCATCTCAGTGTTCTGACGGAAACACTGCCTCAACACTCATCTTAGTGTTCTGACGACAATACTGCCTTAACACTCATCTAAGTGTTCTGACGGCAGCACTGCCTCAACATTCATCTTAGTATTCTGGCGACACCATCGCCTCAAACACTCATCTTAGTGTTCTCTGGCACCACTACCTCAAACACTCATTTTGGTGTTCTGATGACAACATTGCCTCAATACTCTCTACAACTGTTAGTGCCTAAAAATTAATTATAGGAAAAATAATGTAATGTATAAGTACTTTCTTTAGATTCGGAAATCAAAATCGTACAAGGCAAGCCTAAACCACGATAGTAGTCGTTCCACATGCTTCGGTCACAATGAGAGAAAATGAGTTTATCTTAGGGGAGGGAAGCAAAGAAAGTTGAAGGAATTTGTGTATTGAATTGTGTGTATAGATGTAGAACTATTGAGAAAATAATAGAGCTTAAGAGAATGCAAAGCTTGTTCTGTCTCTGAAATGAGCTAAGTAACCTATTTATAATGATTGGTAACATACACTTTCCTTGTATAGTAGTGGAGGTATTGGGGAGATAGAGTGATAAAGATTATGGGGAGTTATAGTATAACCTCCTACTTTATCTTGAGGAAGTTTCTGGAAACTTATGGATCATTACCCCATCACTTCTTCAACCGCTTCAACCGTTACCACGTACTTTGTAACTTCCTTGTCATGGGGTGTTGCCACGCCCATGTTTCTGTAACCGCCAGACCAAAACCCGATAAATAATCCCCCCGTGTAATTGTTTTGTTTCCTCGTAGAAGTTAGTGGGGTTATAGGCTAAAAACAAATGAATAATTTGTGAGCAAAGGATAATGTTGGCTCGAGAAAGCGCGAAGGAACAACACTAGCAAAGGCGAAGACAATGAGGAAAAATAGGGAAAATGGGTGCTAGCAGCGCAGCTAGCGCTAGCATTGGCATTGTTGACCCCAGAACTTAGTGCTAGCGCTAGCACCGCTAGGGCCTGTTATGCGCGTGCTTTGTTAGCTTTGGTTGGTTTTTGGCTTTTTCTAGCCTTTTGGCACATGCGTGTTTTACACATTAGTGTTCGGAGTATGACCATGGTTTGCCAAGGCTAGCACTTGCAAGTGCCATGGTTATTGCTTATGTACCGCCAGTTTTGACATTTATTAATGTCATGACCATATTTATGACCTGTTTATAGTTTCTCAATAGTATGAGATTTATTGTTAGAATTTTATGCATAACTTTTATGCAGTGCATACAGAACATTTTCAAGAGATTCGGCCGTGGAAGTTTACAACTTGAAATTATGCTTGATGCGACTCTGCAATTAGATGATATGCATCTAATTAGTCTTTTTATTCAGATATGGCATAACCTCTATTGTGAATATTTGTAATTTTGCATAATCAGTATATTATGTTTTATACAAATAGTTTGCATAGATGCACATGAAGTAACGAGGATTTAGTTGAGTATAGCTCTGAAATTTCTATGGTGCATATATATGCAAAAAAGAGATACAAGGCTAATTTATCCAGGAGTTGAATATCCCTTCTCGATTTTCTTGTAGAATATAGGATAAGAGTAGTATTCATAATTCTGATGCTATGTCAGGAAATTATGCATATTTATTTTTTGTTTCTGCAGCTAGGAGAAAAGCAATATTACTTTGTCAAAAATCCACCCTCAACATTAAGTCCCATGCTTAGCGCGGAACGAGTAATATTGTGTGGTAAGCACTAGATGGTGGTCTGCTGGACGAGATAAAATGTGAATTTTATCATTTAATGATTAAATATTACTTTAAGAGTAGCAATTGTTGAGTAAGTTTTGTTTTTTCTGTCATTGTACTCTCAGGTATTTGGAGCATTGCTAGGGCTTGCTAAGGATGACGCTTGTTAGTGTTATGTCCATTTCTTATGCGTTGCTAGTGTTGGCATTCATTAATGTCGTATCCATATTTATTGCATGTTGTGGGTTTCTCAATCATGTGAGATTTAATATTAGCATTTATTCTTAACTTTTATGCAGTGCATACAGAACATTTTCAAGAGAAGCTTATAACTTGAGGTAATGTTCGATGCGATTCTGCAATTAGATAGTATGCATCTAATTAGTGTTTCATTCAAAAATGGCGTCCTCTCTGTTCCGAATGTTCAAAATATTATATAATCAGTGTATCCTGACTAATACAAATAGTTCGCATGGTTTCCCATGAAATAATCAAGGGTTTAGATGAGTAGAGCCCTGCAATTACTAAGGCCCATGTATGCAAAAGAGCTTCAAGGCTAATTTAGACAGGAGCTGAATATCCCTTCTCGATTTTCTTGCAGAATGTAGGATAAGGTATAGTTCTGAGGCTTGATCATAAATTAATGTATATTTATTTCATGCTTCTGCATCTAGGAAAAACGCGATAACAGAGCTACAGGGTTAGTTTAGCCAGAAGCTGAATATCCCTTCTCGATTTTCTTGCAGAATGTAGGATAAGAGTAATATTCATAATTCTGATGCTTGTCAGAATTTTATCATTTTCAATTTTCTTGCAGAATCTAAGATAAGAATACATATCCATAATCCTGATGCTTTTCATAATTTTATAAGTATTTATTTCATGCTTCTACAGCTAGATTAATGAATGTTCTGTATGCACTGCATTTCATGCTTCTACACTTAGTTGTCGGATTTTACCGGGAATTCAGATTAGATGACGCTTCGATGATGTCAAATAATCGTTGAAGGAGTAATAGTTGATGTAGTAGTGCCTGTAGGATGATAGTGCATTGTATGGAGAGCATAAATTAATGAAGCGTGGCTGATTTGTATGATGGAGAGACCAAAATTGACCCGTGTGTAGCACGAGACCATGACTTCAAAGAGGAAATCCTTGTTTGACCATCACCGACCACCAGCGCTCTCCTTCTTTCTCCTCTTGCCCAGCACCAGTAGTAGTATCAAAAGTTGAGACGACAAGGGTCATAGCAGCGAAGCAATGATGAAATGAAGTTGGTAACGTTTTCTGATATTGTGAAACACCTTAGGAGATGACGTAAAATCCAAAGTGAATATTTTCTTCGAGTAGACGTGGTTCTGATTCAAATCTTGTATGGTCAATTAATCATGCGTGCACACTTGTAATTTGTAATCTCATGAAAATTTTCGGACTTCGCAGACATTAGGGCAAGAACCGCATCTCATAGCCCGTAGATCCGATTGACACGCCCTTTCAGTATGTTGTAGCGGAGATACAGATGAACATTTTTTGTTAAGGATACTTTGCCTCTTTCCCCACTGATGGTTGCCGATTTCCGAGTTCATAGAATGCAAGTGTCACAGCAGGAGTAGTCACGACAAATTGAAGAGCTCATGATGGTAAGTGTTATCATGGGGATGTGGGAATCTTGAGATTTCCAAGAGAATGTGATGATCGCCATATCCATGTTTTTGGAGAAGATGAATTCCTAACAGGAGCTTGTATGAATTCCTAACAGGCCCATATTCCAAGTGAAAGGAGAAGCATGAATCTAAAGTGGTCAGACTTGTCGAGTGTTCATTGTGCTTGAGATGGTCATGGATACCTTATTACCAGTGATAATTGAGATCATGACACGAGTTCTGTCGGTTTAGGGTTTGCTTGGAGCATGAAAGGAATTGATGGCGCCACCTTGAGATTTCCGAATTTAGCGTGTCTTCCATAGTTGACTAGTGTGATTGAAATCAACAGCATCAGCAACAGAGGCGAAGTCCCCATGTTATGGATGTGATCAAGTTAGAAGATGAAGCTTACAAGTTGTGGAGGTACTGACGTACAGATGCTTTCGTCAGGATGATACGAGTGGGGGGTCTTGTCGCTACCACCGTTGTTGATTAAATATTATAGTCGAAGGAGGCGACTACGTTAAGTCTCATAAACTGAAAAAACCTTCAGTCCCCAGGTGTAGCGACTTTGGTCTGCCACTAGACGATGGATGAATTGATAATATCACTATCATTTCATGCCTCTAGGGTTTGATCAGGTAAGGGAAGCTAGGAAGGTTGATATATCCAATTGGTGTTGTTGTCTTTGCATGCCAAGGCTGGAGCAAAAAATTAAATTGAAGTTGGAGTCCTCGTTGGTGCCCAGGATGTTGAGTCGTAACTGGGGCATTTTCACGAGCATTTACTGAATAAAATTGTATATTATCCTGACCTATTAGATCATAATCTTGTTTTAATCTTCTGGATGTGTTGATGGTATGCTTATATAGGCGAAGTCCTTTAGAGACATCGAGGGTGAAGAAGATGAACTGAAAGGTATCATGTTGCCGACCTGGTGCTGCCGGTGTCTTCAAAGACTATGTTCCAAGAGGCGTCTCTTGAGCCATCTTCTGAATCCTCGATTGTTATGAGATATGTTGAGGTAAGCAGTCCCCTGTCACACTTCTCTTTGATTTCTGAAGTTATATTTTCTGGAGTAGGCTCAGGATGAGTCTCGGCCTCGTCATGGGTTACGATCGCCTATCAGATCTAACAACGTAGTTGGGAGGGATGAAGATACCTTTCTGACATGTCTTTGGAGAGTAAAGGGCCTTGTCAAGATTGTAACTCTTTGGTAAAACATTTTTTATAGGCTGGAGAGGTTCCTGACAGCGAGGGGATCTTGTGTAAATCTCCAGTTCCCAAGTGCGTTTCTTGTGAACTTTCGGATGCCGTTTGTTGAAGTTAGTGCTCCAAATGGTGTAGTTGCGTAGGATGCAAATGCGATGAAAACTGCACCAATTGAGTATCTAAATGCTGCAGTTGACTTTTACTTTGGGTTTGACAGTACCCGACTCTTGGGGGAAGCCGAGAGGGCTAAGCTTGTTGTCGGATAACTTTGTCTTCATTTGAGTGCCATTCAGGAGAACTTGAAGGAAGTAGGTGCATCTTCGACTTAGAAGTGATTACCAAGGATAGAGGTGATGCTGAAAGACTATCTTGAGAATTGAGGCTTTCCACTGAATCCCTTGCATAGGTGGAGAGACCATATGTTGATGGCGCTGAATCAGTCTCCAGAGATCCTTTCTAAGTAGTAGGTTTTGAGGGTTTTTATGTGTTTCTGAGATACCCGGTTTTTCTGTGGTTTTATTTGGGGATTTTGAATAAGTATATTTTGAATGGATTGCAAGGATTTTCTAAAGAGAGAAATAATACCTTGTTCAATTAAATAAATTGAAATCCTAAGTATGAATGCAAGGCAATGCAAACATTTTGGAGGAATTGCAAATGTTGCGCAAAACAGGGAAATATTGCTAGGGGTGGCGAGGTGCTTAAGTCTTGATAGCTTTGTCATGGGTGATGGAGTGCTTAGCATTGATAGCTTTAAGCTACTTTCCATGTACAACTACACATGTTGGCCTATCAATAGTGACGAGTTTGTAGCATCCACCTAATATAATTTTAATGATCAGATATGGATTTTCTCCAAGAGAGGCAGTAATGTCTCTGATTTGGAAAGGATTGGGTTTTGGTATCTCAGGTTGATGGCACATTTTAAGGATGATTGGGTTATTGGTTTTATTAGTCTCAGTAGAGATGATCCCTATCCATTCGACAAACTTTTGAAAAGGATCAACTTCACATTCATGGCATCAAGGAATGATGAGGTTGATATTCGATTCGAGTCCCAAGCTTTGATGGGACGTGGGACAATTGGTTGTAAAGAGAGTTGCTGAACAAGACTTACTTGTAGGAGAAATCTATTGGCGGATGGCATCACCTCTCCTTTATGAAATTGTTTAGCGTCCAAATCCTTTGTTTGGTGATGTTCTGTAGGTGAGCAAACTTTAAGGTATGTTGGCCTGTTGGCTCCTACAGGTGGGTCCCTTGCTAACAAATTCTCCATAGATGCGTCAAGCCTTGCCTTTTTGTTGTGGATTCATGGAAGTCCCAGAGACATGTCATAGTCTGGATCTATATGATTGTTGCTGATGAGGTGGTAGAAAAAATTCCTGGCCAAAAAATGGTAGTGTTAGTGGCCTCTATAAATCTTTATGAATGACAAAGTTTGATTGTTGCATCCCTGGTTGCTTTCTTCGAGTGGAAATCTCGCCATTGCGTCGAATATCGATTCTGGATGTGTTGAGTACCATCAGGAACGTTGGTTGACTCCATCTTTCTTTTCACGATGTGTAGAACCATACGTGATTTTTGAATAATTTTGGCGATTTTCGTCGTTAGAAAAAATTCAGATTCAGGTCTTCTTGCCGTAACGGCCGCAGAATCTTCATCCGGAGTCTGACCTCTTATTCTTTATCTAAGAGGAAGGGATAAATAATTAAAAAAGAATTTCTGTATTTGGAGTTCTTTTGCTAGGTTGAAAGGACCTGACACCGAGAGTCCAGAACTTTTCAGGCAGAGTTCTGTAGGTTTTCAGTTGTCATGTAGTCGAGCATTTCGGCCGCCATTTATAGATATCTCATACGATTGAAGTTACCTTTTAGTATGTTGTAGTATACATCCATACGAATCATTTGGTATATAACTCACCCCCAGATTCCTCACCGATTAGCGCCAGTTTCAGTTCTTCCAGAGGGAAGCGTAAAAACGTTTCTGACAGCGTTTTTGCAAAACGACCTGTAACCTATCTAAACCATATGCCATGACCCAAAACACTTTATAATGAATTTTTAGGTTTATAATGAACATATTTTATAAACTTCATGGTTTTTTCTTGAATCCCTTGAGCTTGAGATATTTTAACTCGTTATATTTATAATGCCTCAGTTTTTAGGGGGGAGCGAACAAAAACAGAAAGATGAAATTGTAGATGAAGGATTGGAGATTACCATGATCCTTGATGCTGGTGACATGATTTTTCCAACTCAAAATCACGAGCAAGATCTCACTTAGCCGATTGTTAGAAAAAGCACTCTGAGTGGTGTCGTTGTACAGAATGCTGATATGATGGAGACTGTTCTGGTTGAGTACCCGAACGTTGGAGTTAACTTTGAATTAGATAAAAGATCCACCTTATTTTCAAACGGTTGAATAACCTGATTTTTTGACCGAGAGATTGATCTCCCACTGTGGTCGCCAATTGTTAGTACCTAAATATTGATTCTAGGAAAAATAATGTACTGTAGAAGTACTTTATTTAGATTTGGAAATCAAAATCGTACATGGCAAGCCTAAACCACAATAGTAGACGTTCCTCCCTACTTCGGTAACAAAGAGAGGAAATCGGTTGATCTTAGGGGAGGGAAGCAAAGAAAATTGAAGGAATTTTATGTGTTGAATTATGTGTAGAGTTGCAGGACTATTGAGATAAATCACATAGCTTATGATAATTGTAAGCTTGTTGTCATTTTCTGAATGGGATAAGGAGCCTGTTTGGCTAGCTCTGCTGGCCCCTAGAGTTAGTGCTAGCGCTAGCACCTCTAGGGTCTATTTGGCACGTGCTATGTTAGCTTTGTTGGCTTTTTGGCTTTTTCTAGCCTTTTGGCACATACGTATGCTACTCATTGGTGTTGGGAGTGTGACCAGGGTTTTCCAAGGCTAGCACTTGCTAGTGCCATGGTTATTGCTTATGTACCGCTAGCTTTGACATTTATTAATGTCGTGGCCATATTTATGGCATGTTTAGAGTTTCTCAATTGTATGAGATTTATTGTTAGCATTTTATGCTTAACTTTTATGTTGTGCATACAGAACATTTTCAAGAGATTCAGCCGTAGAAGTTTTCAACTTGAAATTATGCTTGATGCGACTCTACAATTATATTAGATACATCTAATTAGCGTTTTTATTCAGATATTGCATAGCCTCTATTCTGAATATTTGTAATTTTGTATAATCAATATATTATGTTTTATACAAATAGTTCGCATAGATGCACATGAAATAACGGGTATTTAGTTGAGTATAGATCTGAAATTTCTATGGTGCATATATATGCAAAAAGAGCTACATGGATAATTTAGCCAGGAGTTGAATATCCCTTCTCGATTTTCTTGTAGAATATATGATAAGAGTAGTATTCATAATTCTGATGTTATGTCAGCAAATTATGCATATTTATTTTGTGCTTCTGCAGCTAGGCGAAAAGCAATATTACAATTTTCTCCTTTTTCAAAAATCCACGATCAACAACTACCAACTAATGTTCCTTCCAGTTGTTATTATAAATACCTAAGAGCACAATTGCAAAAAGTATAAAACGTGCTCAGCCAACTACTACTCCTCTGGTAATATCTAAACTTTGAATTATCCAGTTATATTTCAATTTATTTTCGTCTGACAGGCCACCATCTAGGGCTTACCACGTAACATTACTAGTTCCGTACTAAGTAGGGGACTTAATGTAGATGTGGGTTTTTGACAAGGATAAAATAGTAAATTATCTCTTAAGACTCGGGTCTGAAAAATAGTAAACTTTAAAATTCTGTAAAATAATTCTTAAGCAGGTGCTCTTCTCTTCCCTCTCTTAGGTGCTTATACTTGTCTTCTCTCTATATGTATATATGATTAAAATTATTGAATGAATCAAACATTCATCGCTGTATAAAAATCATCAGAACAACAATGGTGCTTACTACAACATTCGCAGATGTTTTATGATTTTTACATAAAATCTCAAGCTCATAGATGGATTGCCCACTAGTATAAAGCAATTTGAGTATTATTTTGGTGTTATATTCCACACCTGAATTCCAAAAAATTACCCATGTTGATATTAACGCTCAACTGAGCAATATTGACCTACTGAATACCTATATAGATTTACGTAGAAGATTACATATGAATTTATTTGATTAAAGTACCACAATTGTGACTAAATTCAAAGTCAAAATTGTGATAGACACAATTTCATAGCTTCTACTAGCTAAAAACCCAACCTCAGTCACATTAATCCTTGCTTAAAGGAACAATTAATGTGAATGGTTGAAAAGAATTCCATTAGGGTTGTTAAAACGCTTAAAATAAGTTTGCAACGCTTATAAGTGTCTCAACTGATTAAAGTTCAAAACCTAATTAATACTTTCAAACCCTAATTTGGAATAGGAAAGCTCTTCTTGTCCCCAACATGTACGCCTTGCTAAGCTCGTGCGTTTTGCTCATAAGGCAAAACTTGTACGACTTTGCTCAAAGATCAAGCATGGACGTCTTGTTTCTGATCAAATTTTGCAGTTTACTCTTTTACCCTCAACTTGTGAGGCTTTGTACAAAGACTAAAAACGTGGACGTCCTGCTTCTTGACCAATTTGGAATTTTACGCTTTTACTCTCAAAGTGTGAGGCTTTGTACAAAGAGTACAAACGTGGACGTCTTGCTTCTTGTCAAATTTGGCATTTTAATCTTTTACCCTCAACGTGTGAGGCTTTATACAAAGAGTAAAAACGTGGGCATCTTGCTTCTTGACCAATTTGGTATTTTACTCTTTTACCCTCAACGTGTGAGGCTTTGTAAAAAGAGTATAAACGTGGATGTCTTGTTTCTTGTCAAATTTGGCGTTTTACTCTTTTACCCTTTACGTGTGAGGCTTCGTACAAAGAGTAAAAATGTGAGTTTTGATATTTTAGTCTTGTTTTTAACGTGAATGTCTTAGCTGCGTTTCGATTATTCTTCCCTGAACTTGTGTTGCTTAGCATACAAGCTTCAAAACCCTAATTTGCTCATCAAAAGCTATATAGGCCTCACTCATATATGTGACCTCTCACACATATATTTTTTATGTGTGGCCTCTCACACATATATTTTCATTTGTAGACTCACGCACATTTTCTCATGTTCAACAGCATACACTTTATTTTTATAAAACAAGCATGTCATGCAAAATTGACTAAGTTGGACACACTGCTCCTTATACATAATAAATACATATTTATTTTGTCTTTAGTTTATCAAGACTCCTCATCCTAGTCAAGCAAGACAGGTCTTCATTCGAAAGACTAAGTAAGTCACATTCTACGTAATATTATTAGTAGTACTCAATACTACAAAATTACACGAGGCATCAAATGTCACAAATGGGGGGATATTCACTAGGGTATTGGTATAACGCTCTACGGCATATGGTGCAGCAATGCACCCACTAAAGAGAAATTCTGGAAAATTTGATCATCAGTTGAGTAGAGGAGTAATGGTAAGTTGAGTAACTGAGTATTCATCCTTAATCGAAGTGGAGAGCAGTTGTCAACACTTATCCACCTTCTCCACTTTGCCATTACTCAACCATCGACACTTTCTTCCATATAAGAGGTCAAATGGTTACAATAGCTATGATATAAATAGATTTTTAATCTATTGAAGAAGAAAAAAACAACAAGAAGTCTGAATTAAACAAGAACTCTAAGTCGAACTTTGAGACAAATCTAACATTAGAAAAATTCAAATCGAACAACTCGATCTCAACCTTCTCACACAGAAAATTGTTCATAGCTATTCACACCAGTTACATCCTACAGGGTTTGATACTCTAACCTCAATTCTTCTTTCGCTTCCCTCATTAAGATCAACACTTCTCCTTCTCATTTGTGACCGAAGCAATACTGGAATGACCATTGCTTGGTTTAGGCCAGGATTGTAAAGATTGATCTCTTGAATCTAAATAAAGTACTTCAATAGTACAAATGTTTAAGGATTGACGAATCATCACATGTTCACCCAACTTTTCTTAAATTACCATTTAATTCGTTTTTCCCCACAAACACCTACTAAGGTCAGAATTAAATTAGATCTTCATTATTGTGTGGAAGATTCTTAAAACTTTAATGTTCATTAATTCCTGATCTAGTAATGTTTGACTTAATTCCTTCTCATCGTGGGTGTTTAGTTACACCTCACAGGTTGTAAACCGCCAGACCAATACCCTTATGAGTATCCCCCTTTGATATATTTGATGTCTCGTAGATTTGATGGCTAGGTCACGTGAATGACTATGTTGATTGAATAAAAAAACTATTGGTGTTAATTCTAATAAGGTTAGTAAGTCCATCACTGGTTTAGTATATCGAGCAAACTGTATTATTCAATATTTTATAGGCATCGCATCTCAGTAATGCAAGCCGTGAGCATGGTGATACCATTGTTAGTAATTTATGCCAAAGAAGTGTAAAAGTCAGCTGAAATGTCTTACTCGTCCATAAAAGTTGATAAGGAAATCAGGGATAAATCGAGAAACCCACTACTTTGGCAAAGTTAACTCGAAGCTACAATTGGAATTACAACAGCTTAGCTTCGACTAGTGCAGTATTGCTCAATCTACTAGTTTGAGTCACATCCAATATACTCGGGTCACACAATCTGGGACAAGTCAAGACATATCAGCAATTCAAATCGTCAACTCAGCTTCGAATGAGATCATCCCAGGAGTACTCCAGATTGCTCGGACTATAACACTTAGTACTCGCCAACTCTGCTCTGTTCGCAGCTCAATTTGCAGTACCCATTCTGGACATAAACAAATTAACCAACTACAAGGACCAGGCACATCTCAATAGTACTTCGTTATACTACCAGTATAGAGAGGAGTAACAGACAAGCAACGACCATAATTTGGCGAGGAAATGAGCTAAGTACAATCATTTTAAAGCTTTTTTACGTGTAGCATAACATTAGCAGCACTTGAGTGATCAGCAAATCCAGACTACTTCAGGAAATTGTACAGTTATTCTGATTGAAGCCAATTAAATTGCTCTCATCCACCTTGATATACACTGATTGAATACTTACCTGTATATGAACCGACGTCTGTGGCATAATAGGCCTAAAATAGCTCTTTTGAACCCACGCCTCAATAAGTTACTTATCTGATTGAATATATATGTCTGTGGCATGTGAACCGATGTCTCAATAAGCTCATTTGCGTGAATACTTACTTATATATGTTGAATCCTGCTTTAAGTTAGTAGCTAAATTTTTTCCGTTGATTCAACTGTTCCGTAGCTACTATAGACATAAATAGTATTATAAGCAAAGCATTTTACATGCCTATATCTATTATGTTCAGAAAATGAAACATATGACACTTCAAGTTGATTGCAGGAGCATGTGGAAACTATTCTCAATCTGATTTTATTATTTTAGAACTTTAAAAGTATTATCTAAAACCTAACCTAGTAAATTGGGCCTAAAATAGCTCTTTGAGACTTACCTGCTAATCTTGTTTGTAATTCATCCTAAAATTGACTCTGAAATCTTAAAGAGCATACTTTTTTTTATCAGTTCACATTTAACCTATTTTGGATGCTAGGCCGATGAGCGCTTATAGAACTGTACTAATATGGACTTGTGAACTGAGTGCAGAAAATTCAGGAATAAAATCCCACAAACAGATAAGTTTTTCTATGATTTTTGATGCCACAAATTTCAGATAAAGTGAATCAGATTTCACCACCAGCTTTTGTGAGTAAAACATATGATATGGTAGATTATCCATCTATAGATGTTATTGTTTCTTGGAGTGAAATTAATAATAGTTTTTTCATTTGGAAATCGCCAGAGTTAGCTAGAGATATTTTGCCTAGATTTTTTAAGCATAATCAATTATGCAGCTTTTCCAGGCAGTTGAATTCTTTTGGGTACAGGAAGGTTGATCATGACAGGTTTGAGTATGCACACAGATTTTCTAAGAGGTCAAAAACACTTATTGGGGATAATCAGAAAGGAAAAACATGTCCAAGTGCAGAGGAAGCAACAGCAACCTCAAGGACAGAGTTCATCGGTTGGCAGCGCATGTGTCAAAGTGGAGATTTCCCATAACTCTGGCGATGAAAATCATCCTTCTTGTTTCCTGTATCGGCCTTCATATTGCCTTTCCGATGCCCGGTTCTATCTACATTGCTTCAGTGATCATTGGTTTTTGTCATGGTGCGCAAGAAACACTACTGGGCAGCACCAATAGTTAGTAACTATTGATTCAAGGAACGATTTGGATACTTCTTATACTTCGAGTTTTCGTATACTTCATACTTCTTATTTAAGAACCCTACTTCTCATCAGTCAAGGATCGATACTTCTTACTACTTATACTTGTATTATGAGAAGGATACTCATTGGATATTTTTTATACTTCGTGTGGGGATCTAAATGCTTCCTTGGGAATTATTATTCGAGAATGGGTACTTCATACTTCTTATTATTAAGTACTTCTTCAAAACGAGTACTTCTATTTTCCTACACTTCGGATTTCTTATGCAACGGCTACTTCGTAAGAGATTGATACTTCTTACTTATTATGGATACTTATCATTTCTTATTATGGATACTTCTCATATACTTCTCAAAGATACTTTTCATATACAATCTGCGTATACTTCGGGTTTCTTACGAAAAGGATATTATTATTCAAGGATTGATACTTCTTATTTGAGATACTTCTTATTAGATATACCTACTTATGATGCTTATACTTCGATAGATGGCATCATTTCTATGATACTTCATTAATTCATTATGGTTCTCATAAAAGTCGTATCAGTTGGCAAGATTCGCTGGAATCCTTACTCAGGAATATGATACAGTCAACATTTGGCTTCTGCAACAGTGACTAGAGGATACAACCAGCTCCATTTAACTCACATGTGTATGCTCCTTGCAAATGAAAACTGATGAATTTTAAATTTCTTTTATCTGGCAGGTGATATAAGCCTAGAACGATACATTCATTCTTACCCAATGGCCACGGACATAATACTCCGGACCAGTGTCACTATATTTGAACATACAGGCGCAAAGACAGATTTGCAGATGTCAAGGGTACTGATCAAGACAAACAGGCCACATACCATTTGACATGGAACCCTCGCAAACTCTCATAAAAGAGCTAAGTACCATGTATCTCCTAGATCTAAAATTCTCTTGCTTTAACCATTTTGTTGTATAAGTCATGAAAATGACTCTTATTCACAATTATCAATGATGACAGGCTCACACAGGCATTGGCACGTATGATAAGAATCTGCGCCCAATGAACAACCTGACATGTGACACACTACAATTATCAATGGTGACAGGTTCACACAGGCATTGGCACGTATGATAAGAATCTGCGCCCAATGAACAACCTGACATATGACCCACCACAATTATCAATAGTGACAAGCTCACACAGGCATTGGAACGTATGATAAGAATCTGCGCCCAATGAACAACCTGACATGTGACCCTCTATAATTATCGGAATGACAGGCTCACATAGGCATTGGCATGTATGATAAGAATCTGCGCCCAATGAGCAACCTGACATGTGACGCATTTCGATTGCTACCTTGAATTTGAGTTCCTGGTTGACTTGTACATTTATACAAGATTCAATAATATATATTTTTCGTAAAGATTGGAAGTGACAGTTTATTAATCTATTTATCATTTCTGGTTAAAACACGTGGAATGATATTATTACACTAATGTGCGCTTATGTATAAGTTTCGCAGCAAAATTCTATTCTTGAATGGATCAGGTTCATTCTCTTATCATGGCAAGGCCAGGCGAAAAGTAACTGCAAGACAACAGCATACAATCCAAGCGCAGACGTTTTATACCAAGCCAAGACGTATCGCAGTGCATCGGCAACATCAACCATTAAAGTACGGTACAAACAAGACGTGAAGTCATTTTCTTAAGAATTGTTCTTCGAACAAATCTTAATAAAAAGGGCAAATTGTGAGTACCAAAGAACAATGTCAACACGTGGCCGTCAAAGAATGTGATTCTCATTTATGCGTTACATCAAGTCTGCACCACTTATAGACTAAACACATCTTGACTACACAGCCATTTCAACCAATTCAAGTTTGCAGCCACCCAATTACTTTCCGCACCCAACAAACAACTAAGCTAACCACCTCACAAAGCTTTTTCCATCACCAACATTGAAGCCCGCAACTCATAAGCCCATGTAGTCCGCACTACATCACTTTAATCCCGCACACTGTATCACTTCAGTCTAGCCAGCAACATGTCGTCTGTAGCCCACACTTTCATTTCATCCGCAAGCCACTTTAACATGCAACAACAATTCCAATCATTGACCCATTAAAACCAATCATTACCTCATTGTAACCAATCTTTACCCCATTGAAACCAATTATTCCCAATCATTCCCGCACACTCTCATGCAATCATTCCTGCACACTTTCTTATTTGCATTTCCACCATCATTTTCCTGTAAGCCAACACCATTATTTGTCCGCAGCACTTCCATCCCGCACCCGCAACACTTTAGCACTTCCATCATTTGCCCGCACCAAAATTAGACTAAGACCATTTAAGGATAAGATCAACATTGACACGTGGAGAACTTCATCGACACATGGCAAAATGTGATGTATCATTACCGATACGTGGCGGACTTCATCGACACGTGGCGAAGGGGCATTTTTGGTAAACGTCATTTCTTTCACCCCTTTATATACAATTTTAATGTATTAGAGAGGGGACTTTTTGGATGGGTTTCTTCCCCAAAAGAGGAGCTCCTCAATTCTTCTGTAACCTAACCATGAATAAGAACATCAACTTTCATTACCCGTGGACGTAGGCAGATTTCTGTCGAACCACGTTAATCTTGTGTTGATTTCAATTTTGTTCTCTATATCATTTTAACTTCAATTTTTAGTTATGGTAATCATGAAAATGGTAACCACAAAATGGTTGTTTCAATTTTTTATCCTAGTAATCCTAATAGCAGAGCTGTTATTTGGTTTGGTTTGGTTCTTTACAAGCCAAACAATGCCATTTAAACATGTTACCTTATAGTTATTGTTACTTCTGTTTCTTAAGAGAAGAGGAAGATTTGGTTCTCATATTCTGAAACCATGTTATAGTTGTTGTTTAGCTTTGATTGATGTTTTTTTTCTTCAATTTATGTAATTTCATTTTGGTTTGTAAAGATGTCGATCCTGTTAGCGTTGTAATCTTCCAGTAAGGTTTTGTCCTTACTTTTTCTAATAAAATAAAAGATCATGAAATGTCACCACCAAATAACTGTTGAATATGAGAAGTCAACGTAACATCTGTTTCTTTTTCTTTACTTCTTTTCTGGATAAAAAGAATATATTAACACACATTTTTATTTTGTTTTGATAATTGATAAACAAAGAAGTGTTACAAAAACATCCACCCCGGTAAAGTATATAAACTAGTGTTAGGGCTATTCATGGCCGGTTTCAGTTCGGTTTTGTGCCAAACCAGAACCGAAATCGGCATAGTCGGTTTTTCAATTATTTTTCCATAACCGTTCCATTTATCGCCGGTTTGGTTTTACTCGATTTTCTCTCGGTTTCGGTTTTTTCCATCCGATTTCGGTTAACCGGTTGATTGTGTCAATTTCGTGAAACTGACAGTGTAAAATTCAAAAAAAATCAAAAAAAAAATAATCATTCTCCATTAAACCATCCAAACGATTAAGCAATTCAAATAAATAAAATTCCAGCAATCTTAGAACACAAACACATCCAAAAAATCCATTCTTAAAGACAAAAAACAACATTCTTCTTCATGAAATTGTTATTGGATGCTGCTGGTTCTTGATGCTGCTGCCTACTGCTGAAACAGAACTTCCACAACACCACGATTACCTCTAGCAACAGCAACTTGTATGGGCTTCAGACCATTCTGAGAAAAAAGCAAAAAGAAGAAAGAGAATGAATTAATCACATCATAGTAACACAGCCACTAGAATATCACAACTATTTGGTGATAACCATTGTCCTTCTTAGGAGTTCACTGATCCATCCATATGGAACATGAGACGCTATGCAGTTCAGAGACTTCGAAAGATCTATGATATAAATACATGGATTTATTTCACGTATGAATAAAACCCGCCAAATAAAAGGATTTCAGTAATAGTTGTAACAACCTAACATTCTTTTCCCCCCAAATTTTATTGATTTTATAAAACCCTAATTTTAAAAATTGAATCCCATAGATGAAGTTGATACTAGAAATCTAAGACATGAAAAAAAAAACCACATCACAAAAAGTTTATAAAGAAATCATTCAGAAAAACTAAATACAAGATTAATTATTACATGTTATGGTTGATTCGATTAGATTAACACCTCTTCTGGTTTCAGCTATGGTTGAAGAAGTTATGGTTGAAGAAGAAGGAGGAGAAGGGGAAAAACCAAAAGCACAAGTTGATTGATTGATTCTATTAACCTAATTCATTTCTGGTTTCAGTTGGAACGGATGGAGATGGAGCGTGGAGGCGGAGGAAGAAGGCTAGGGTTCTGTTTAGAAAAGTGGAAGAGAAATGAATTAGGTTAGAAGAAAGATTATATATGAAGAGATATCTAGGGTGTATCTATCAAAATCTAGATCAACGGTCCTAATTAGTCGGTTTTCCATGGCATAACGGTTTGGTTTTTGGCTAAACCAAAACCGAAACCGTGACTACCGATTTCCATTCTTTTTTCCATAATCATTCCGTTAATAAACGGTTCGGTTCAATTTTTCCCTATTCAGTTCTGTTTTATCGGGTTTTTGTGGAAACCTGTTATCATGTACAGCTCTAACTAAAATGGTTCAAGACGAACCGTGTGAAAAACACTTAAAAATCGCATATCCTAAAAAAGGGCGCGGTGAATCTTCTTTTTTGGAAAATAGAGGTCCCAACTAAATGTCATGAGACCCACCAAATAAGTCTTTTATGTGTTTATGCGGTTTTGAGTACTTTGTTTCCACACGATTTGCTAATAGTTTTTGTACGAACTCTCATAAGATGTTAAATATAACAACCTAAAATAACAATCTTAGGTGATAGTCATAAGGCCAGATGGTACTGTTTGGGAAAAATTGATTATTACCTCTAACAATCTTAGGTTATGATTGACCTTCTCTCTCACGCTGAAGTTAGCAAGTAGAGTTTTTTATAAGATTGTTTAGGGTTTGATGACATACCTTTAAGAGTTTATGTCCCATATATTTATACTCAAAGTCTCAGATTTAACCCGTGCCGTTACGACATGGGAATGAATATATTTTAAAATGAAGCTTTTCATTTTTGTATTCGTGTACTGCGTTTGTGTTGTTGTATCAATGGATTTTTTGGCTATAAAATTGATGATATGTTGATAAATTTATTAACCAAAATTTACATATCTTTTTAAATTTCTAATTTATCTTTGATCATCTTTAAGGATGATCAGTATAATCTAAAGTCTGTCACCTATGAAACGATCAAGTGTTCAATAATTATTATGGTGATTTATTAGGGAAAGATAAACCATGTTTCTAAAGTTAAATTTGGAGTTTTGTGGAACCATACGGTGATTAATTCTACATTGGATTTGAAATATACAACAGGTGTTGGGTATTCTTATGTCAATTACTTGAATCTTCATATAGACAGCTAAATTTGAAAAACTTAACTGCGACCAAAATGACATTTCATTAACTATACTTATTATCTTTAAACATTCCACCAGCAGCAGCATAAGGAAACCATGATCATCTTCTAGAACTCTTTTAGCTTCCAAGCCAAAATACCACACAAAAGCCCAAGACCAGCACGTAAGATGATGAAACGAATATGGAGAGTCCCACTTTATTTTTCCAAGCCAAAATATGACACCAAAAGTTATTGCCACCCAAGACCAGCAGGTAAGGTGAAAAAACGAATATGGAGAGTCCCACTTTATTTCAGACTTAGATGTCAAATGTTAAATCCATTTCAAGTCCAGAAATACTTGGAAGATTTTACAAATTCCCCTCAAGATTTAATCCAAATATCCGTCAGACAATGATATGTCAAAAGATAATGCTGCCAGTACTGTAAGAAATAAATAATATAGATCCGCCAAAACATTTTAATGGTTCACCATTTTACAAAATCATTCAGTTATGTAACAATAACTTGACAGTAAGAAATTGAATTGGGATATGCTTTTAAAAGCACTAAAGAGTAATGTACAAACACTAACTCATTCAGTTAGGCTTGGTTTTTATCCGTTCAGGAACAAATTCTTCCGTTTCTTTGGATGGTGCTGACCTGCGACGAGTAAGAGATGACCAAGAAAACCTAGATATATATATATATAGTAATCAGGATACCCACTTTAACAATGAGAATATAGTAGGATCAAGATTGAAAAAAATGTGAATTTAGTATATAAAGCATAAAATCTTTAAGAAGAAACCATTCAACACAGACAATTAAAATAAATCTAAAGCTAACACACCTTTTGACGACCAAAAGAAGAATTTGTCAGGCTCAATAGACCCAAGAAAATCCAATTTCAAGAGGCACGCCTTTAGCTTATCATAGTATGGCAAAAGGCGGTCATATTCAAAAGTTGAAGATATTTCTGGATACTTAAGCTACACAAAACCACAAAACCTAAATCACATAATAGAATAAATTACCCTCCTGGATACTCGTAATCATTCTCACTTCTCTAAAACTTTTTGGTTCTTCTTAGATTTTAGGGATAATTTTTCACAGCTACACAGCTCTCCCATCCCTTAACTTTCCATGTTAACATACAAATGCACCTCTTGATTTCTAATGGGTGTCGTAGTGTAACCTTCTATGATATCGGTATTATGGTCCAATTTTAGATGATAATAAATACCAGGGCTTTATAATATTGGACTGATTGTAATTCTGTATATTCTATTTATTATAAAGGTTCCCAGGGAATTCATTCCGAGAAAGTTTGAGATTCATCAAGAATTGATGTCTACATATTAAAAAAATTCAAATCTGCACTCACCACAAAAAACTTTATGTCTATAGATAAGAATGCTATTATGGTGAAGGGCTATAAACCTTTCGTGATCTTTGCATGCATTTCTCCAACTCTGCACTCACCACCAACTCTTTGAAAATATAAAGCGAGAAAACAGAACACTGATAACTAAATATAGAAGCCACTCAACATTCATTGATAAGATTGCTATTACGGTGAAGGACTACAAACCATTTTTGATCTTTGCTTCCCCTCTGGATACATCAATTTTATTCTTCCATTCCCTACATAGATTGCGACATAAAGAGACACTATGCTATTTTGACCTTTTCATAACATTTATTTCGGTTCCCCATAATTTAAGCAATGCCGTTGCAAAAACAGTGTTGCACAAGGAAACAACATCTAGTGCAACGTATATAAATATTGCTTAAATTAATTAAAGCAACATTTATAAAAGTTGCTTAATCGTATTAAAGCAATTAAGCAACGTTTATATAAACGTCAACTAAATAGCAAAACGTCATGTTGGGCCCCACAATAAGTGTCAGTTATTGTTTAAGTTGTGAAACATTTATATACGTTGTTAATTTTGGAAAAGGTTAGCAACGTAATAATCACCAACTTTTATATCCATTGCAAATTTAATTTAGGTTTTAAAAATAGAAACTGTGTTGATAAATCCCTGTAGAATTCTGCACCTGCATATATAGATTTCAGCACCTGTATACCATTCTACCATTCTAGACGAAGAAAAAATCATAATTTATCTGTATAGAAGAAATTACAAGAATCATAACACACTTGATTGATCATCATTCATAATCTTTAAAAACATTTGTTATAAGCTAGGGATTCAAAGTGTAACAGAGAATCTAATGAATGACTAAATTGAAGCATGTAATAGTATAATAAACCCACAGAATTGACCGGAATGATTTAAATATTAAGTATCAAATGTATTATGATTCATGAAGAAACCATGTTTCTGAATTTGAATAGATTAAACATCAACTGAACCCTAGTTACTGAACCTGAAAATATGAAACATTAATTCATAAAGAAACTAACCTTCAGTTGTTAAAAATCTCTATAACGGTCAGTCCTTAGGGCACCAACAAGTCTACAGAGTACAATATCACTATCATAATCTAATTGAGGTTGATACAGAACCTCGATAATTTATCCACAAAACTAAAATCAAAAGGGACATTAATCTTGGTTAAGTTTCATGAATCTTAGCATGTTAATTAGTTTTCTATTAGTCAAGTCCTATGAATTGCTAAAACCCTTTTAAACAAAAACAAAGTAATAAAATAAAAACAAAAGGGTTCACGCTAATATAAAAAACAAAGCTGTGAATTAACACAAACCTTGGAATTCTGATACAATTGAGCAAGCTGAATGTAGTCCGGTAGTTAATCCACTACAAAAATCAATAAAGACATAATGTAATACCCCAATTACTAAGAGCCAGAACATAAGTAAAAGTGAAAAGTTAACAAAAAAAAAGATGTTGATTTTACCTTGCTTTGGGTGTACGCATATTTTACCTTCCAATGTGGTAAAAGAAAAGGCTAAGTATATCTTTTAAGGGTCTCTGACCTTCAATACCTGCAATGGTTCAAAAGAATGACAAGCTTAGACAATGCTGACTGAGATATCTAGTTGAACCATAAACTTTATAATAAAGACCTAAATTGATAGATTTAGTTAACTAATGAAACTAGTTAGCCTAGGAATCAATAGAGACTTCATCTCTTAAACGATTTCATCAAAATGTACTGTTGTGTAATTGAGCTACAAAAAACTTGATATTACCTGTTCAACAACACAAGGAAAAGCTCTTCACCAATCTGAAATAGAAAAACTCAGAATCAGAAAACACATACATGTCGGATTATGTGAAAGAAGCAGTAAGAAATGGGTTGTTGGGAGTTAAATTTGTACCCAATTCCAAGTCTGTCATTGAGTCCACCATAATTTGAACCTGGTGGGACTAGGTAATGATTAGATAAGAAATTATCTGGCCATCTACTCGGGTTCATACTATCCAGTCATAGGTAAAATTGTAACTACGGATACGAAAATAATAAGAAAATTTTGTATTTGGTAGGCCTTGATCAGTGTTAGGCAACCCGCTACAACCAAATTTCGATAGTTCTCAATAGAAAGCAAATTTTACCAGTTTATATCTGTAAACTATTATCTAAAAAGGAACTGAAATATAAACCTGGGCAAGTAGGAAAACAACCCAAGTTAGAAGAACACCAGTTGTTTCATGCTCAGCAATAAGCATGGTTATCAGGTCAATTCCTCAGCAGCTTGGGAATTGGATATTTGTGGATGTGCATTTGATTCTTCTGTACTTGTTACTTTGAAGATCTCTGGCCTACATTAGGAGACCAAAGAGAGAACCGTAAGGAAAAAAATAGCTGAATAACAATTCTAGATAGATCAGCGAACACTAATAAAACAACCACACCTAGATAAATTAAGCATGTGATACTTCAAAAGGATTGCTCGGATAACGTACAACTTATTAAAACGTAAAAAAACAGTGCCAGTATTGCTAATGTCTGATGCAAATATAACAAATTAATACATGGACAGGGTGTGTATGTGTATGTGAGAGATTCCACGGTGGTGGGAGTAAAAGACGGACCAAACCCAAATTTGGTCTTTGGTCCGTCCAAACCCAAGCGTAGTGGGGCGAGTAAATATGAGGTATGGTCCGGAATTTTTACTGTTTGGGATCAAAAATGATCCCAGAACTGGACCAAACCCAATTATAGTCGAACGTTAATCTAGTCGTGCATCTCGTTCCAGGCGTAACGCTGGGTCTCCGTCTGGTGCCAGGCGTTTATTTAGACGTGTGTTTCATCAGACGGGCGTGAACCAGAAGTCCGCCCCATCAGGCGTTCACCCAAGAGGACACCCCATCAGGCGTAACGCCAGAAAAACGCCTGGTAACAAGCGTTCGGATGGGATAACGCATGTGTTGGGCGTCCGAATGGATTAACACATGTAGTGGGCGTGCGCGTAATAGAGCGCTTGTGTGTGGGGCGTTACTCTAAGTGAGCGCCTATTCAGATAACCGTTGAGATTTGTTACCGTTGATCAACGACTATATTTTGGTTTGTATTTTGATATACCTATAAATGAATTTATACCCTTTCGTTCCCATTTGAAACCACACCATTCACATTTCAAATAACCTAATACAAAGATTATTTCTATCTCTCCTTTTCATAAATATGGCTTACGAAAATTTTAGTACTAATGCAGAGAATTTTACCATAGAAGAAGATTTATCCCTTTGTCGAAACATAGTATTATATTATCCAACAAAGGGTCATGAACGTCGGATGAATGGTTCAATGAGCATGGAATGGTTAGAACATATTCATGCTAACTTTTTTAATGAAACCGCTAACCCCAATAACCGGAACAGAGCATGCATTTTTTGTCGATTTCAGGAAATAGGTAGGGCAGTACTACAATTTTCAACTTTAACCGCTAAGGTGAATGAAAGAAGAATTAAGAATGAAACGGATGATGAGGTTGTTGTCAGATTTCTGGAGGAATGGAGAAGATGAAAAGGTTCAGATTTCACGTACCAACCTCATTTCGAGATCCTAAGGGTGATGGAAAAATACAACCCTTTCGTGTTGATTGTTCTTCGAAGATGTTTAGGTCATCATCCAGGGCGTCATACGACCCGTTGAAGGTTTGATTATAGGTTTTGTAGGTATATATCTTTGTAAACCCTCACGAGACATAACTCGTCCGTTGGGGCCACCTAATGGTTTAAAGGCATGTTGCACGTGCTTAGTGCAACCGCGACTCCTGCGAAAATGAGATATCTTAACATCTACTGATGTATTGTTGTTCAGAATAAGTGATATTGGTTATTTATGATACTTCCGTTAATTTATTCATTACAACGTATTAAGCATATTGATTATACAAGGGCTAAAAAGTAGACCTAAACTCACTTTCGTAGGCATCGCGGCTGCACTTAGCATATGCAACAAGCCTTTAAACGCCTAGGTGCCCCTAGTGTCTGAGTGGTGTCTCGGGCGGGTTTACAAGAGATATACCCACAAAACCTATCCGAAGAATTTAAAAATTGTTATTCCTCACCAAAATCTGACCATAAGTGTTCGATCAAGTCATTTCGCAAATGAATATGCGTATCTTTGTTGTGTACTGCACGTCGGCGTTGCTCGACTCTCATTCTCGAAAGTTCAGTAGTATTTTGTCTCGAAATATTTACTGGTGCATGGTTGTTGCGTTGATCATATTCATGTGGCCAATCACCGGGTAAACGCTCATCCTCCACTATCATACTACGTAAAATGATAACAGTTTTCATAATATATGCAAGTACGTCTGGTTTCCACATTCTTGCAGGTTTCTTGACGATGGCAAATTGATTTTGCAGTACACCAAAGGCTCGCTCTACATATTTTCGGCAACCCTCTTGCATTGCTGAAATTTTTTGTTTCTTCTGGGAATCTGGATGTTTAATAAACATCACAATAGTAGCAATCTCTGGGTATATTCCATCACCAAGATAATATTCGATATCATATTGATGTCCGTTTACAACAAAGTTCCGGGGGTGTTTTTCCGTTGATAAGCTTTTTAAAAATATAAGAACAGTTCATCACATTAATATCATTGTTAGAACCAGGCATACCAAAAAATGCATGCCAAAACCAGAGATCATATGACACCACTGCCTCCAGCACAATACTTTCACTCCCTTTGTACGCAGTGTAAGCACCTGATTCCGCCGATGGGAATTTATCCCATTTCCAATGCATGCAATCTACACTACCCAGCATCCCTGGAAATCCCCTATCCTTGTTCTCATTAAGAAGCAGTTCAACATCACACTTAGTTGGTGTGCGTAAATATTCTTTCTCATACAAATGCACAACCGTCTTACAAAACCTACGAGTTGCTTCCAAAACAGTGGTTTTTCCGATCCGTAAGTACTCATCTATTGCATCGGCCGCACATCCATCAACCAAAATTTCATATTGTTGTAGTAACTTTTTGATGAGGGGTTAATCCAAGAACGCCACAAACATCTTTTTTTTAACAAAATAATTATTTATAGCTACGATATTTCCCAATATACGGTTGAACAATTCTTGCCGCATTCTAAATCTTCTACGAAATACATTAGGTGGAAACGACGGGTTTCTACAAAAGTAATCTTTCCATAGAATTTTTGCACCGGCATCACGTTCTCTTGGTATTTGGATAGGCGTATGTGGCCAGTTCATACGTGAAACGATCAATCCCAAAGTGACTGCTTGGTTATTTTGGCTCAATGCAACTAAATCTTCGTCTGATGAGTATAAACTATTGTAATAACATCACTAGAAGAAGAAGAAGAAGAAGAAGAAGAAGAAGAAGAAGAAGAAGAAGAAGAAGAAGAAGAAGAAGAAGGAGGAGGAGGAGGAATAGAAGAAGAAGAAGAAGCATAATAGGGATTGTTATTCTCATAGTATGCCATTGGTTGGTGATATTTGCAATTTTGGTTTGTATTATTGGAGAATCTAGTGTTCAATTTATAAGCATATTAAGATAAGTCTTTGAGTTTTGATATGACCAAACACTCTTGGTATTTGAAAAATTAACTGAGTTGAGGCAAGTGGGGTGAATAGACGCATCAAACATAAGAAGTGTCGGTTGAGAAGACAAGACCAAGCACAAAAAACGACAAAGGAAAATTAAATATCATTTTGAAATGACAATACAAAGCAAATATAAAGGACAAAGCAAAGATTAAAAATATCTCTGGAGATGATAACACAAAGCAGGTAAAAGACAACGCAAATGTAAGAAAAGTCTTTTGAAATGACAATTCAAATCAGATAAAAGATATATCAAAGAAAAAAAATATTTGTTCAAATGACAATACAATGCAAATAAAAGACTACCCACCCGTATCTTGATTCCCGGGCGCCGAGCACGGGGGCATCAATGAAGGCAAAGATGATATGGATATGTAGTTACTTGATTGCATTGTTGATGATGATCCCTGACCCATGGTATTCCACATTTGTAGTGGCAAAGTTTGAGAAAAAGTGTCACACCCAATGGGTGGTTGTTGTTGACGAAAATGGCCAGTTATAACTCCAAATTGCTGATGTGAGTTTGTTGAACCCGTATTTCTTCATCTTTTGCCATGATAAACTCCATCCTCTCCTTCATTTCATTTAACGTAAACGTACGAAACTCTTGCGTAAAATCAGCATATTGTTGAACCAAACCATAAGCTTCGACCTGTTATGAAAAAAATTAAATCACATTCTCACCCATTTTTATATACTAAAAAAAAAAACAATGGTTTGTTGTATACTTACGTATGAAAATTGTTGTTGAGGCGGAATGGGTACATGTCCATCAGGTTCTTGGATGTTGTGTTTAATACGGTCACCAGCATAACCGTATGTTTCAAACTCCCAGTCGACTTTGGTGGCATATTTCTGCAAGTTAGTTACATGTCTCCAAATCATACGTAACAACATGCACTAATTGATTTGTAGGGACCACTTCGTTTTCCCTCAGTTCGTTAGCTTCGTCATTGTTCAGGTTGCTAATACGAGTAGGCGGGTTGCTAGGAACGCCCCATGTAGAATGGTATTGCCTCCAACACTGTTCTCCGAGGTACACATTATTCTGTGAAAATAAATTAACTATCAACAAATGAACCAATCAACTTACCGAAATTCAAAGAAAATAAAAAACAATCCTATGGAAATAAATTATCGACTCACAGTGCCTAGCCAAGTGAATATAACCCTTTTCTCTGAGAGATTTATTGTTTTCCGTCCAATATCAGTTTCAAGGACTAAGATGGCGGAATCCCACGATTGCCAGGTCACTGATGAAATTTTAGATAGTGGTAAATAAGGTTCAAACTCTCGAACTTGTGAAGACTGATTTTAGATTTTAATAAACTAATTTTAAACTAAAAATATACACAAAATATGAAAATAATATTCACAACAAAGTTGAGAGAAAACTGAGGCTAGGTTTCCACTATTTTTCCAATTTTTATAATGATTAAATTCAATAATTATAATTATGCAATTATAACTTTTAATTCGATTCTAAAATGTTGCAATAAGTAAATTCTTAAAGTAACAATTGTATAAAAAAACCATGGAATATCTAAACCCTAGGAAAAGCATATACCATCTAACGAAATCACAATTGCTCTATAAAAATTATTAAATCAATTTTTAATTAAGGAAAACAATCCTAAAATAATTGCATAAATTAATTAAATAAAATTACCACATAATTTTTGGAAAAAGTAGCTTCCACCGTCGCCTCATAGGTGGGGTTCAGCTTCTCATATTTTTCATTTGCTCAGAGTTACAATTCAATGCTCAAAATGTTCACAAATGATTAAAAATGAGAAAAATAAAGAAAACAGTGAATTTGCAACGATTATATGAGTTACAGATTCACTGCTACAGAGGGAATGAAGAACAAATGTTGTTGTTGCGACAATATCCGTTGCAAACCGAAAAAGATTTCGTGGCCTATTGGTTGAAGATTCCGTGGCCTATTCCTGTTCTTCGTACACCAGCAGCAGCAATTTTTTCTGATTGTTTTTTCGAGCTCTTCTGTGTGTTCTAAACCCACCCATATGCTCTCCCTCTTTTTTGAATTCAACCCAACCAATTTATACACCAAAGATCAAGAAATTCTCAAATATTTTTTCATTTACAGGAAAAAAATATCGTATCCTGTTTCTCTTTAATTCATGGTCTTTTCTTCTTGTTTTCTTCTTGATTCTCCTTCCTTCATCTCTTTTGGGAATTAATAGCGATGAGATACTAGTTATGGGAAGATATTCTCCCATTCAAATAATTTCCGAGAATATCTTCCTCGAGAGAGAGAAAACAATATTTTTCCTGGAATCATGCTTTGATTGATTTCTCTTCTGATTTTCACGTATCTTCTGGTATGAAATGATCATGGCAATCATTCTCTATTATTTTTATCCCAAAAATCACGTGAAAACTATACCCAGAATCTCAACAGAATATAACCAAATTTTCCCGCCATTGCATTTTATTTGAATTTGGGCATGGGTGCCTTAATCAATTTAGGAGGGTGCCTTTAACAAAATCTCGGGTGCCTTTAACACTTTTGATAAGGGTATTTCTAGCACTTTTAAGCCCACTTTTTCCATATTTATTTATTCCACCAAAATACCTGCAATTACATAAAATCACATTATTAGCACAAAATCAAGCTCTAGCAATGAACAAATTGAGGGAAAATTAGACAGGAAAACGTGTCTATCAAATTCCCTCAAACTTATTATTTGCTAGTCCTCGAGCAAATCTAATAAAAACAAATTCTAACTCACTTTCGCAGGCATCGTGATTGCACTTAGCGTGTGCAATAAGCCTTTAAACACCTAGGTGTCCCTAGTGGACGAGTTTTGTCTCGTGATGGTTTACAAGAGGTGTACCCACAAAACCTTTACTCCAAACTCTAGCTACCTGTGAATGATTAAGGGTAAATACTAAACAAACTATTTAGTTGGGATACTAAATTCTTCGCCTATAAGAATCATTACCCTATATGAGTCCAATTGCTATACACGAGTTTTCACTCAGTGTACTAAAATTCATACAAGAATTCAAAACTCTACTTAAATAGTTGTTCAGCCACGATACTCAGAATCTATCAAAGTTCAATCACATGAATAAATTTAGAAGATAGATATAGATAAAATGAAATTTGCACGTGTTGACTAAGGTGAATGGTGTTTCTCATATCTGTTTGAAGGTCAGTGCCAGGATGATGGCTTAAGATACACTCCCACTAGTCTTATTCCTTAAACTAAATATCGACTCAGCTGGTATATTCAAGGGTCCCAACGGTCGATTTATTGAAAATATTTAAATGTATTAACAACATACATGATAGTTCTCATGGATCCTGCATTCCACGCTTGCTTAGGCGACGGAGACAGGGAGAACACACATGTATTGCTATCAAAGTGTCAATCATCATTTTTTTTTATTTTGAATAATGGTCTAACTAATACAATAAGTCTAACTAATACAATAATGGGGCTTGATCTTAAACACTTCATCCTGGCAGTGATAACAATTTGATATTGGTGCCCCACCAAATCACTTAGAGAAACACAAAAATTACAAAAATAAAAACAAAAGGTGATATGGTCAAGATAGATTCAGAGATATGGTGACAACTATCATGTTATTTCTAACACCTGAGCTAAGAATCCTTTTATGAATAGACCATTTAGATGGGCACACCGATTCCTATAGAAAAGAGCTAAGTTTCCATCTACCTAGAGTGCTTAGTGTCATCCTTAATTGTTCACAATTTTCTAGACTCTGGAGTTTAAAAATTGCAACTAAAAGTTTCTCGATACCCCCAAACTTAAATCTAACATTGTCCTCAATGTTCTAAAATAAATGATTAAAAAAAATTGAACAAGGAGAAATTGTTACCACTTGAATAAAAGGAGTTAAGAAAGGATATTACCGTGTTGCATGAGCATGGGTTACCTCCCAAGAAGTGCTAAGTTTAAAGTCTTCAGCCAGACTAAGAAAAGATTAGCCACAACTTACGGACCATATAATAATAACCTGAAAAGCTGTGGATCCCTAACATCAATCAGATTTGACCAGAACAGCTGACCACAATTGAAAACACGAAAGTGGTGGTCATTCTTGGGAAGATGTGTTGATTCTAATTTCCTATAATAATTAGGTTTAGTTCCAAATTCTAGTAACTGACACATTTGAAATTCATATGTTCCCACATATGGAAGAAAATATTTTGGTGGGAAAACAAAGTCAACCTTGGTATTATTTCCTAAGTAGACCACATCAACCAGGGGATGGGTCTCTAACAACTGAATTTCTTTCTGGACATCATTTGGTTCGGGAAACAGTGTATGAAGATAATCTCGCAATATGGTAGAGGTACAAATGTCAATCCCCAAGTGAGGGACTTTAAGCAGGGATACTTGACAATCACAAGAATCATCGATACCCCCAAACTTAGTGTGGAAACTACTCTCAGATGGACTCAAAACTGTTGGTTGGATTCTAGGGTCTTTAGGGTCAAAACTACACTCAGCTTCTTCTATAGGAGGAAATAAGGTAGACTTAGAAACTGGTAAAGGTTCACACTTATCTTTCCAAATATTATAAGTTTTCATCAAAGGGGCAGAATCTAACAAAGTATTCACCTCATTAATAACACTATCATTGTCAACATCAAACCAAAGTGGGCTAGGCATTTCTCTAATGGATCTTCTAACGAAGTGTTTGGTAAAGATTTCTGAACTGAAGTACTAGTTATATTCACTTCTTCTAAATCATAGATCTCACAAGAAGGTTGTCTACTCATACTAAAAAGATTCAGTTCAATAGCCATTTTACCAAAAGAAATATTAATTATTCCATTTCCATAATTGATGACGATATTATTTGTAGCTAAAAAGGGATGACCTAAGATCACTGGTACTTGAGCCTCTGGGACTTAAAAAGGTTGGGTGTCTAAGACATCAAAATCCACTAGGGAAACAATTCTATCAACCTGAACCAAATCATCCTCTATCACGTTAAAATTCTCTATGAGTCTATCATCTTCGTCAAAGACTATTGTCTTCGAGTCGTTAGACTCCAAATCACTAGTCTCAGGACAAACTCGTTCCTCTAAAACATCATCATACTCATAAGAACAAGGAAATATTACTCCGTCCAAAGTAATGTTATATCTAGTCAAATCCTCTTCCTTTTGAATAGGTGAATAATCATTAATATTATTAGGATTTAAATTATAGACAACATTATTATCATTATGCTCAATTTCCTCGTCATTATGACTACGGATTTCTTCATCAACAGTATAATCATCATCATAATAATATGAAGATGTTTGAACTTTTTCTAAATACGTAGTGTGCTTCTATTCTAACCTCTTCCTCTAAATTAGGTAAATATTCATCATTATTATCAAGGGTAAAAGTGAACACTGTATTGGCAATTAAAATCATTTTGAGCAATATTATTCTTTGCAGAAATTTCATTCATACTTAACATGAACCTATTTCTATCCTCAATCATCTCTTGTTATTCTCAGCTATTTGCTTGTTATACTCAGCTATCTGCTTGAGGGATTCTTCTAGAGAAAGAGTTGGACTACTAATTGTTCTCCCCACACTTAATGCCAAACTGTTTGTTATCTCAGATAGCTTCTTGAGTGATTCTTCTAGAGGTGTAATAGGTTCATGAGGAATACTAGGTTGCAACTGCTCTAAGTCATCCCTCCAAGACAAAGAACTCGAATTTTGCTCATTTTCATGTTCAAAAGATGGGTGCATGTATGAATAGTAATTGGGATCACCTTGGTATGAACCATAACCTTGAGAAGGTTGGTAGTGGTCCCAAGTACTATCCACACTATGTTGATAGTATGGATAATGTCTATTTTGAAATTCAGTCGGATATTCATTGTATTGGTCCTCATAATACCAGTTCGACATTTTATAAAAAAAATTCCTAATAAATTCACAAAAAAAAAAAACACCAAAATAAATCCTAATATGAAGGGGTTCTGAACATACACAAACAAGGCCGACTCAACCAAATCAAACCTACTGAATCTAGCAAACAAAAAACATGATGGCTCCACTTAGATTGTTTCTAGACCAGCTTCTATTCTTCCAAAAGGAAACTAGTTACAGTTTTAGCAAATCTCTTAGAACGATCTGAATTAGATTAAGTCGAATAGAAGCAGGATAAGCTCTAAGGAGCTTTGATAACCCGGCCTCTTTGGCAACTTTTCCCTGGGTTACAAGGCGGCTCTAATCAACTTAAAATAATCATCCTGAACTTTAAGTTATGCTAACAAAGTAACCAATATAGTCCTTTTGAATGATTTTCCAATAAGCTCGTTACCCTGTAGGTCTATTTCTAGTCAAATTTTAGGCTTAGGTTTGCGTTAGGTAACGTGTTCCTAAGGCGGGCAAGAAGGAAACGGTGATGAAATCCGAGTCCTTATCTTATATGGCCAGTCCTTGCCCTTTACTAGAAAATTAATTATGTATTCAAGTCCTCAACATATATGCATTACGAAGGAATACAGAAAACCCACTGACAGGGATTCGTGGGTGGTTAGATTCTTACCTCCCGTACCAGACGGGCAATGAATCGGTTGTAATCGACTCAGGCCACCGACTCCTATGTCAATGTACGAACCCGAGGGGCCGAGACAATATCGTAATTGTCGTTCTTCCCTGTTGCAGTTTATGTTTAAATACCCTTCCGTAGGGTTTAAAAATTAATAATAAAGTTCAAAAGTTCAAAGTCCAAAGTCCAAAAATAAGAAAAAATAAAAATACCTAAAATAATTTCAAAAATAATAAGAATTTCCTAATAGAATTTTCTAAAAAGAAAAATAAAAATTCTAAAAAAAAAATTAACTAAAAAAAATAAATAAATATTCTCTTCTTCTTTTTCCGTTCTTTTCACTTTGTCTTTGACTTCAAGTCTTTAATCAATTAATATAATCTTTAGCTCCAATTTCTTTTTGATCCAAAACCTGTAATACAAAGAAAATACCCAAAAACGTAAAATAGAACAAATAAAAATAAATAAAATAAAAATCTAACTAAACTAATTAACCTAAAAAAAAATCTAAAAACAATTCTAAAAACAAGTCTGCGTCGGCGGCGCCAAAAATTGATGTGATTTTAGATAATGGTAAATAAGGTTCAAACTCTCGAACTTGTGAAGACTGATTTTAGATTTTAATAACTAATTTTAAACTAAAAATATATACAAAATATGAAAATAATATTCACAACAAAGTTGAGAGAAAACTGAGGCTATGTTTCCACTATTTTTCCAATTTTTATAATGATTAAATTCAATAATTATAATTATGCAATTATAACTTTTAATTTGATTCTAAAATGTTGCAATAAGTAAATTCTTAAAGTAACAATTGTATAACAAAACCATAGAATATCTAAACCCTAGGAAAAGCATATACCATCTAACGAAATCACAATTGCTCTATAAAAATTATTAAATCAATTTTTAATTAAGGCAAACAATCATAAAATAATTGCATAAATTAATTAAATAACATTACCACATAATTTTTGGAAAAAGTAGCTTCCACCGTCGCCTCATAGATGGGGTTTAGCTTCTCATATTTTTCATTTGCTCAGAGTTACAATTCAATGCTCAAAATGTTCACAAATGATTAAAAATGAGAAAAATAAAGAAAACAGTGAAT
>JAJJMC010003991.1:4632037-4733965 GCA_023531435.1 Papaver californicum | reverse complement strand
GAAAACAGTGAATTTGCAACGATTATATGAGTTACAGATTCACTGTTACAGAGGGACTGAAGAACAAATGTTGTTGTTGCGACAATATCCCTTGCCCAGATATTCGTATCCCCAAAAATAGAATGTAAAGACAACCAGAGAAATAAATAAATTAGCAACAAATAAACATTTAAAAGAAATATAAATAAGACTAAGAAACTTACCTCCAATATTTGGAAGGGTCCGGCTAGTGACTTTTTTTCCCTGCCAGATGCCGCGAGTCCGGAATACAATTTCGCAAAAGCAACACTACCCCAGTCATAATTGCCGACTGCATTTAGATCTTCAAAAGCAGCTAACCATCCAGCATTAATATAGTTTTTTGCATTGGAAAAGAAAAATTGTCCCAAAACATACATAAAAAAGGCTCTGGCCACTCTCTCAGCAAGTATGCTATCATCGTTAGCCGCAACCAACGTTCCTGGATTAAAATATGTGCTAAAAAATACAACCGTAATTGCATCTGAAACCCACTGGGCGGGAATATGTTCTCTTTTACAAACCTCACTATCTTTAATTTATGGAAAAACATGCGCCCAGACATATTCAAATTGGTACTTCGCCGAGTCATACGAAATACCATTACCAATACCAATACTTAATCCTGTCAACATGACCCAATCAAGCGGTGTGAACCCAATCTCACCAAAGGAGAAGTGAAAAGTGTTCGTGGTATCCCAAAAACGTTCAACAATGTACTCAATCAATGCCTGTGACGAATCTACTACATCCATGGTCAATAAACGGTCCCATCCTGCCTTTTCAATAATGTATTTAACCCTAGGGTTGTCTTTACTAATACATGCATAGGTCTGAATGACCGATTTGAGGGAACCACGATGTAAATACTTGAATTTTGAATCGGTTGATTACGTAATATTCATCGATGCGTGACCCTGAGCATCTTCCACGAAAGTATAGTTCGCCAACCCGGGAACATCGACCATTTTTTCAGTAGAGGGTCTACTTCTGGATCCTCAACAATTTTAGCTTTCTTGTTCCTCTTTTTTCGACCAACGAATCTCGACGTGACATTGCTCAACATCTGTGCAAACGGTACATACAAGTTTCAAAATCAAGAGTAATCCTCACAATGGACAAATATAAAACTCTACATTAATTCATAAATCCACAAAAATACTAATTTCATCATTACAAAAGTAATTATCTAATTAGATAATCAAATGTACAAACATACATAAATCATCCAAATTACAAAATTCATGATTCAAAAAATAGTTCACTACTAATCAAATCATCAATTGTACAAAAAATCATCATAATTCCCTAATTCTATAATTCCATAAACATTCATTATAAAACATAAACATTCTTAATTCCCAAATTTCAAAGACAATCAAGTCAATTAATCATAAAATTAACCACAGCCCAACTCAAATTAACCAACAACTTAATCAATTCTAACTTCAATTCAACAAATTCTCATCAATTTTTTATACCCAATTTACAACTTCCATAAACCCTAGAAATATACCCAATTCCAAAATTACAATTTCTAAAACCTAATATGTCTATTTCATAATCATGTGTTTAATCCTTAAACATATATATACAAATTTAATTAACAAAATATTATAATAAATTATAATCTAAACCTATGAAATCAATTACAATTTAATTCAAATTTTAAGTTTATTACCTTGCTTGCTTTGAAATAATCCTAACTTAGATTAGTTGGTATCAAATATGCCAAGCTTTTGTAAATTTGAAAAGAGGTTGAGCTTGATTTGGAGGGAGAAATGGGTTTAGGAAGTGGAGTGGTAGGCGGTTGATTGGAGTGCGTCTGTTTGTGAAGTGTTCAGGAGAAAATGAAACTGTGGAGAGGAGAAGAGAGCTGTGCAGGAATATATTGGTCCTCCCCATCAGGCGTTCACCCAGCCGTCCGCCTGGTGAGACGCGCGTTGATAGACACATTTTTGTGTCTAAATTGTGCTCGATTATCTATTTTGATAGTGTCCGATTTTGTAGTTATTATGGGTTTTTATGTCTTTGTATGTATTTTCGAGAAATAAATATTTATGGAGAAATCGGCTCAATAAGTGATAAAGGCACCCTGGAAAATTACTAAAGGCACCCACCAGTTGGATTGGGTATTTATCTTTTTGCTACAGGTTTTAGATTTGGATTGAAAGGAAATAAAGCCAAAGACTTTGGTGATTCAAGACTTGGATTTAAAGTTAAAGCTTAAAGAACGGAAAAGAAGACAAATAAATTTATTTTTAATTAAATTTTATTTATTTTAGATTTTATTTGTTTAAAAAATTGTATTGGGAAACTTTTATTAATTCTGTAATTTTTCTTTTATTTTTGGACACTTTTTGGACTTTTTTTGGACTTTGGACATTTTTATTATTTTTAAACCCTACAGAAGGGTAATTTAAATATAAACTGCAACATGGAAGGACGACAATTACGATATTGTCTCGACCCCTCGGGTTTGTACACTGACACAGGAGACGGTGGCCCGAGTCGACTACAACCGATTCATCCCCCATCTGGTACGGGAGGTAATACTCGATCAACCCACGAATCCCCTGCAAGTGGGTTTATTGTATTCCTTCGTATGCATATATGTTGAGGAATTGAATACGGACTTACTTTTCTTGTAAAGGGAAAGAACTAGCCATACAAGATAAGGAATCGGATTTCATCACCGTTTCCTTCTTGCCCGCTTTAGGAACATGTTACCAAACGCGAACCTAAACCTTAAAATTTTGACTAGAAAGAGATTGATATGGTAACGAGCTTATTGGAAACTCGTTCAAAGGACTGTATTGGCTACTTTATTATCCTATCTCAAATTTCAGGAAGATTATTTAAAGTTGATTAGAGTCGCCTTGTAACCTAGGGAAAAGTTGTCAAAGAAACAGGGTTATCAAAGCTCCTTAGAGCTTATCATGTTTTTCTTCGACTTAATCTAATTAGGATCGTTCTAATAGGTTTGCTAAAACTGTAACTAGTTGTCCTTCGAAAGAATAAAAGCTGGTCTAAAAACAATCTAAGTGGATCCATCATGCTTTTTGTTTGCTAGATTCAATAGGTTTGATTTGGTTGAGTTAACCTTGCTTGTGATTGTTTAGAATTCCCTTCCAAATAGGATTTATTTATTTTAAAATTTATTTTTTAAAAAAATTTAGTGTATGCCAAGACCGCTTGAAATCATCACTGAGCGGGCTTGGAAAAGAGACACTCTAGGTCGTTTGATTAGTGAAAAACCTAGTAGTTTTTTCCCTGGAAACGAGGACCTCGAAGACTCTTCTTTTGAGGGCCCTGTTTTTGGAAATTTTAATTTTGAGAACTGGACATTGTGTGAGGAAGTTACTTCTAGTCCTTTGATAGCGCCTGCAATGGAAACTTTAAAAGCTTTGTTGACTAGGATTTCTCATCCATCATGTATCAAGTTAGCTGAAACTGAGCAAACTATGAGTTGAAACCTGGGACCATACAGATGCTCCCAATCTTCTTAGGGAAAGAAAATGAAAACCCATATTTCCATGTTAGGGATTTTGAGGAAATATGTAGTACCATCAGGATTAAGGACCTAGATGATGAATCATTAAAACTTAGACTGTTTTCTTTTTCACTAAGAGACAAAGCTAAATCTTGGCTATATAGTTTGACGTCCGAGTCAATTGAAACCTATGAACAACTTACATCTGCCTTTATCCAGAAGTATTTCCCTAGGCACAAAACATCATCTATTAGGAAGCAAATTTGCACATTTGCTCAACAAGAGGGAGAATCTTTATATAGGTATTTAGAAAGGTTCAATGACTTATTATCCCAATGTCCTCATCATGGTTTAGAAAAAGTAAGGCTAGTTCAGATCCTCTACGAGGGTTTATATTATTCGACAACAACCATGGTTGAGTCTTTATGCCCATGTGGGTTTGAAAATAAAACTGTCGATGGTTCGATGACATTTTTGAATGAAATTGCCGAAAAAACCTAACAGTGGGAAAACAGTAGGGATCCCCAGAAAACAATTCTTCTAAGTATAGGAAATATCAATAGGGTAGAAGGATCTTTTGAATCAGATGCCAAAATAGCAGTTATATCTAAAAGGTTAGAAGCTTTAGAACTGAGTCAATCTAGTTGTGGAATTGAGCCCAAGCCATTTTGGGAAGGACAGAATGTAGAAGAGCAAGCCCATGCTCTTTATAATAACACTAGATTTGATAATCATCAAAAGTTTGACCCTTATTCAGAAACCTATAACCTTGGTTGGAGAAACCATCCTAACCTTTCTTGGTCTAAGGGCCAGAGTCAAGGTCAGTCTAGTAATTCTAAGCTTCCCCCAGGTTTTGGTTATACTAAAAATCCTTCAGGACCGACACAATTTCAGAATCCTATAGATAAGACGATCATGAGTTTAGCAGAGTATGTTGCTTCATTAACTCAAAACACTAAAGATTTTTAGCAGTTTGTCAACCAAAGTTTACGAGAAAATCAAAAGATCGTTCAGGCTAACAGTCAGGATATTTCCAATTTAAAAACCCAGGTTGGTCAAATCGCTGAGTCTTTGAGAGAAAGAGAAAAGGAGAAAAAGGTGAGTTCCCTAGTCAACCAAACCCCAATCCTAGAGGAGTTCATGAAGTATCTTCTGGTGAGAAATCATAAAATCATGTAAATGCAATTAAAACCCTTAGAAATGGTAAAGTGGTAGATAACAAGGTAACCATGCCTGATAGTGAACATAATGTAGTTCACCTTGCTGAGACAGTAGCTGTTGAGACTGACGAAGTCTCTAAAGAGCCCGATGTAGCTCCTCATAAGCCATATTTTATGCCCAGAGCCCCGTTCCCACAACTGTTAGCACCAACAAAGAAGGAATCCAACTTTAATTACATATTTGAGGTTTTTAAGCAAGTCACGATCAACCTTCCATTATTAGATGCAATTAGACAGATTCCTACTTATGCCAAGTTCCTTAAGGACATGTGTACGCGAAAGCGAAAGCTTACTGTACAAAAGAAAGCCTTTTTAGCTAGTCATGTGAGTTCAATTATTCAGAACAATACAACTCCTAAGTACAAAGACCCAGGTTCCCCAGCCATTTCTTGCACAATAGGTAACTACCGTGTTGAGAAAACGTTACTTGACTTATGAGCCAGTGTGAACTTACTTCCGTACCATGCTAAGACTTGGTGATTTGAAACCTACTCATATAACCCTGCAGTTAGCTGATAGATCTGTGAAAATTCCCCGTAGTGTCATAGAGGTTGTTCTTATTGAGGGTTGATAAGTTTATTATCTATTAGATTTTGTTGTCCTTGATACCCAACATGTCCCTGACCCAGAGAATCAGATACCTGTGATATTAGGTCGCCCGTTTTTAGCTACATCTAATGCGATCATTAACTGTCGAAATGGTATTATGAACTTATCTTTTGGTAATATGACTATTGAGCTAAATATTTTCAATACTAGTAAGAAACCACCTGAGTTAGATGACACGTGCATTGAAGAGGTGAATATGATAGGAATATTAGTTCAGGAGTCATTACTAAACACTTTGTTAGAAGATCCATTAGAGAAATTCCTAGCCCAATTTGGGTTTGATTTTGATGACGATAGTGTGATTAATGAGGTGAATTCTTTGTTAGATTCATCCCCTTTGATAGACACTAGTAATGGATGGAAACCTAAGTTTGAACCATTACCAGTTTCTAAGTCTACCCTAATTCCTTCTTTAGAAGAGCCTCCTAAGTTGGACCTTAAACAACTACCAGATACTCTGAAGTATGTGTATTTAGGCCCATCTGAGACTTTGCATATGATTGTAGCATCCGACTTGGATAGTAACCAGGAAAGTAGGCTAGTGACCGTGCTTCAAGACAATAAGGAAGCTGTAGGGTGGACCATAGCATACATTAAAGGTATAAGTCATATTGTTTGTATGCATCGGATTCATTTAGAGGATGATATTAAACCATCTAGGGAGATGCAACGTTGACTTAACTCTAACATGAAAGAAGTAGTTTGAACTGAGGTACTTAAGTTGTTGGATGCGGGTATTATCTACCATATCTCAGACAGTAAGTGGGTCATCCCCGTTCAGGTTGTTCCCAGGAAATCAGGTATCACGGGGTGGCGTGTTTGTATTGACTATATAAAATTGAACAAGGTCACAAGGAATGACCACTTCCCCTTCCTTTCATCGACCAAATGCTTGAGAGATTAGCTGGACATAGCCATTATTGCTTGCTATATGGTTTTTCTGGTTATAATCAGATTGTTATTGTCCCAGAAGACCAAGAGAAAACTACTTTTACCTGTCATTTTGGTACCTTTACGTATAGACGCATGCCTTTCAGGTTGTGAATGCACCCGCTACTTTTCAGCGTTGTATGATGAGCATATTTACTGACATGGTAGAACGGTTTTTAGAGATTTTTATGGATGATTTTTCAGTATTTGGGTCATCTTTTGATGAGTGCTTGCATCATTTGACATTAGTGTTGACTAGGTGTAAGGAAAAGAATTTAATGCTTAATGGGGAAAAATGTCATTTCATGGTTCGCTCAGGAATTGTTTTAGGGCATATCGTATCTTCTAAGGGTATAGAGGTAGACAAAGCCAAAGTTGACCTTATTAATACTTTACAGGTTTCCAAAACTGTACGAGATGTTAGGTCATTCTTAGAGCATGCAGGTTTTTATCATCGATTCATCAAGGATTTTAGCTTGATTTCTAGACCTCTTTGCAATTTGCTTGCAAAAGATGTTAAGTTTGTCTTTGATGATGCTTGTTAGAGGCTTTTGAGAAGCTTAAGACTTTACTCACTACCGCCCCCATAGTCCAGGCACCTAACTGGAACCTACTCTTTGAGATAATATGTGATGCTTCAGATTATGTTATTGGTGTTGTGTTAGGTCAGCGAGAAAACAAATTACTTCATGTGATTTACTATGCTAGCAAAACCCCGAATGATGCCCAACTGAACTACACCACCACAGACAAGGAATTGTTACTATTGTTTTTGCCCTAGAAAAGTTTAGATCATATCTCTTAGGTTCTAAGGTTATAGTATTTACCGATCATGCTGCTTTGAAGTACCTTCTGTCTAAGAAGGATACTAAACCTAGATTGATTAGATGGATCCTTTTGTTACAAGACTTCTCGTTATAAATTAGAGACAAAAAGGGTGCAGAAAATGTAGTAGCAGACCACTTGTCTAGACTTTTTTTGGATTCCCCTGATGATTCTCCTCCTGTGACCTGATGAACAACTATTCGTAGTTTCCCAATCACCTTGGTTCACGAATATAGTGCATTATCTTGTTACTGGTCGAATGCCTCAACACTGGGGTAAACAAGATCGTTCTAGGTTTTTAGCTGAGGTAAAGCATTTCTTTTGGGACGATCCTTACTTTTTTAAGTATTGTCTAGACCAGATTATTAGGAGATGTATACCTGAGAGTGACCAGTCCAGTACTATTTCCTTTTGTCATGATCATGCTTGTGGGGGTCATTTTAGTGCTAAGAAGACTGTTGTAAGATATGCAGTGTGGATTCTACTGGTCGTCGTTGTTTAAAGACTCCCACAGTTACTGTGTTGCTTGTGAGCGATGCCAGAAGTTAGGAACCATTTCTCGTAGAAATATGATGCCTTTGAACCCTATTTTAGTTATTGGGGTCTTTGATGTGTGAGGCATTGATTTTATGGGTCCTTTTCCTAATTCTTTTGGTTATTTTTACATCCTTGTCGTCATAGACTATGTATCTAAGTGGGTAGAGGCGGTTTCGTGTAAAAAAAACGACCACGAGGTTGTGGTCCAGTTTTTGAATGATAACATATTTGCACGTTTGGTACACCGCGAGCTATAATTAGTGATGGAGGGTCACACTTTTGTAATCGACCATTTAAGCTCTTAATGAAGAAATATGGTATTACCCACCAAAGTAGCTACCCCATATCACCCACAGACTAGTGGTCAAGTAGAGGTTTCTAACAGGGAAATAAAACGTATTCTAGAAAAAACAGTTAATCCTAATAGGAAAGACTGGTCGTTGAGGCTTACTGATGCCTTATGGCCTTACCGTACTGCGTTTAAGACCCCCATTGGAATGTCACCCTATCGTCTAGTTTTTGGCAAGGCATGTCACCTGCCCGTCGAGTTAGAATATAGAGCATATTGGGTTGTAAAGTAGTTTAATTTTTCGCTTGACAAAGCAGGAGCTCACAGGAAGCTCCAGCTCGAAGAGATTTAGAAAGATGCATATGATAGTGTTAGGGAGTATAAGAACAAAATGAAACTTGTGCATGATAGAAATATTTTAAGAAAGTAATTTTCTCCAGGTCAAAAAGTTCTTCTGTATGATACTCGGTTGCATCTATTCCCTGGGAAGTTAGCTCTCGGTGGACCGGTCCTTTTGTTGTTTTCGCACTGTCTTTCCTCATGGTGTTATTGAGATTGAGACTCAAGATGGTAGAAATCCTTTCAAGGTTAATGGTCAGAGATTGAAACCATTTTTAAAGCCTTTTCCTACAGGTGATGTTGAGGAGGTCCCTCTGGAGGACCCTGCTTACTCTGATTAACCATCGGGGTTGTTTTTGTACATTAGTAGATTTTTGTAGGTTTTAGGTTTTTATCTTTTTATTGTATTCACCATAGAAGGATTGATACGCTTCACCCAGGTATTATCTTTCTGACTTACCTTTTTATTCCTCTTATTACTTATTTATTGGTACTGCTCTTTATTTTGAAACATTGAGGGCACTGTTTTATTTAAGTTTGGGGGTAAGGGAGAAACTTTTTAGTGCAATAATAGAAACTTCAAAATTTAGAAACTTGTGAACAATTCAGGATGACAGTAACCATTCTAGGTAGATGGAAACTTAGCTCTTCTTCTATAGGAATTGGTGTGCCAAGTTAAATGGTCTATTCATAAAAGGACAGAGTTCAAGTGTTAGAAATAACATGATAGTTGTCACCATATCTCGGAGTCTGTATCAACCATATCACTTTCTGTTTTTATTTTTGCAATTTGTGTTTCTCGAAGTGATTTGGTGGGGACCAGTATCGAATTGTTATCGCCGTCAGGATGAAATAGAGTGTTGAGATCAAGCCCCATTTTTTAATTCTTATTTAAGAAAAAAATATGTATATATAATAATAATAATCGAGTATTGACACTTTGATAGCAATATGTGTGTGTTCTCCCTGTCTCCGTCGCCTAAGCAAGCATGGAACGCAGGATCCATGGGAACTATCGTATAAGATGCTGATAAGGACCATGCGCTTGGATTCAATTTTATCCAATCATGTTGTCACTACATTTATAATTGTTTTATTTTCAATAGGTCATTCGATTGGACCCTTGTATATACCAGTTGAGTCGATATTAGTGGGAGCGTATCTCAATCCATTGGGATTCATCCTGGCACTGACCTTTAGACAGATATGGGAAACAGCGTCCACCTTAGTCAACACGCGCAAACTTCATTTTTTTTTATTTCCATCTTCTAAATCTTTTCATGTGATTGAACTTTGATAGATTCTGAGTATTGTGGTTGAAAAACTATCTAAGTAGAGCTTTGTTTTCTTATATATGAATTTTAGTACGCTGAGTGCAAACTCGTGTACATCAATTGGACTCATACAGGGTAATGATTCCCATAGCCTAAGAATTTAGTATGCCAACTAAACAGTTTGATTAGTGTTTACCCTCAATCGTTCATAAGTAGCTAAAATTGGAGTAAATGTTTTGTGGGAATACCTCTTGTAAACCCTCACGAGACAAAATTCGTCCACTAGGGACACCTAGGGGTTTAACGGCTTATTACATATGTTAAATGCAGTCGCGATTCCTGCGAAAGTGAGTTAGATTTTATTTTTTAGATTAGATTTGCTCGAGGACTAGCAAATAGTAAGTTTGGGGGTATTTGATAGACACATTTTTGTGTCTAAATTATGCTTGATTATCTATTCTGATAGTGTTCAATTTTGTACTTTTTATGGGTTTTTATATCTTTGTAGGTATTTTTGAAAATAAATATCTATGGAGAAATCGGCTCAAAAAATGATAAAGGCACCCAGGAAAATTACTAAAGGCACCCACCAGTTGGATTGGGGGCTCCCCCTTCTTGATTCAAAAATTCGGAAATGGGGGGAAGTGTTCTTCACGTAAGAGAGAACTTCTGGATTAGGTTGCAACCGCGTTTTAAGGGATTTTTAGGTGATTTCAAGTTACCAGAATGAAGACACAATCTATACTAGCTTATACACACGTTAGAATGAGGGTTTTACGCCGTGAAAATGGCTGGAACATAGTTCTCCTCTGTTTGGGATTTTCACGGGATTTAGAGTTGGTTTTGGATTTGTTTTGGAGTCCTTATCGGTTCACAAGGTTTATTAGGATTTACTAACCCTATATAAAGCAAAGAGAAACAAAGAAAATATCACCTGGAGAGAGCCGGAAAAAGTTAGGAGAAAAAATAGTTACGCAGAGAAGGAAGAACACGAAGAACATAAGGCTCCAGAGAACCGTCATTTTCTTCGTTGCTTGTTCCTTCATAATCAACAGCGTCCAGAGTCGTCCTTTCTCTTCTGTTTTATTTTCTTTCTTCAGCCACGCAGAGAACAGTTTCTGTAACGCTTATAAGCGTATCAGTTCTCCTGTGTTACTTTTATTTCGTCATTGTAAACATTTTTTGAACTATGAAAACTTATTTTGAGAGTGTTTCCAATATGATGAGCTAATCATCATTGCTGGGCGACGGAGGAAGCTATTTTTCCAATAATAAAGTGGTAATTCTTATTTTATTTATTTTTTGCAATTCTTTTACTATTATTTGCTTTGAATTAAAATTGGAAAAAATAATTTTTATCTAGTTGTGTTTTCTTTTGATGGATCGTGCTGAGTTTTAAACTTTTGATATCTCATACTTTTGATTTACAACTATTATTTTAAAAATCTAACTTTGGCATTATTTTGAATAACTTGAATTTATGAATCGCAAAATAATTATTCATGTTTAATCACTTGAAAAATTGGATAACAGTGGAATCCTTAGTCTCAGTGTTTACCACAATTCTATTTTAATCTTCTTTATTTTTAGTATTAAAAATTAGGTTTAAAAATCAAATCTTTACAAGTCTGAGAGTCAAACGTTCTACCATTGTTTTAAAAACTACATCACGCGTTCGGCTAGGGATGCGCCTGATGAATCAAGCGGATGGCTAAGCGTGGCCCGTCCTTTTTCACACACGAACCAGCTGCACGTGTAGAAAAATGACCTGGCATGTGGCAATGATATTGCCCCATCAGGCGTTCGGCTAAGAGAGCGCCTGTCTCTGGGACGTGCATCTAGGGGTGCGTCTATCATCAGGCGTTCTTTTGAGTAACGCCTCCCATCGAGCTTTCATCAAGCGCCCGTCTCACCCAAGCGCTTTCACAGACGTACACCCGTAAAACTAGACGTACCCCTAGCTATGCGGCCAATGCCATGTGCTTGCTTAGACAGCCGCCCGATCAAATTTTACACCACCACCGTTGCGTTTCAGGCGGAGTAAAGAGTAAATTTTTTACTCTTTGGTCTTTTGGTCTGGTCGTATGACTGTGGATGCTCTACGAGGCTATAAATAAACCAAACGGCACAAATCGACCCTAGGAGCTGAATCCAACCTCAATAACACTTAAGAAATAAGGTTTGAATGAAATACAACCACAACCAAACCATTCAAAATCATAGAGTAGTATGAATGAACCAGTATTGTTTCTTTAAACTCTATAAGTGTCAGCTGAACAAATCTTTTCAACTTTTAGTATAATATTATTTGATATCCATAAGCACGGATTGCTGCTACAAATCTTTTCAACTTTTAGTATATATTATTTGATATCCATAAGCACAGATTGCTGCTCCCCTGCGTTCAATTGAAAATTTAAAGTCCTAGCCATACTCGTCACTAATATATTACCTTTTAAGTACTAGTTGACAAGGAGGATATGGTTAAAGAGAGCTAACCATTCTGGAGATTTTTGTAGCAGACGAACTTGTTTATAGAATAGAACTTGTGTAACAATACAAGCCACCTTACTACCGGATTCAATAGCTTCCTCTATCCGTCATGCGTAAACCACAACAAAGCTTCCTACGAAAAAAATCATCGAAAGCTAATTCATATCCAATTGAATTCTCGAAAGAGACAATAAGCTCTGAATTTGTGCTGAAACTTTGATAAGTTCTGTTTCTGAAAATAATTACAAGCTAATTCACTACACTATCCAAGCATATAGAGACCAACAAACCTTGCTTAATCCACATACTCTTCTGAAATTTGGCAGGAAAGAGTGCCAGCAATTTCTTACCATCAGCATCTAATACCTAATAACAAACAATTTTAATCATACGTAGAATTTCAATTCACTTGAGGTAACATCATATCATATGTAAAATGATTTGCAAAATCTGAAAATGGAATGAATACCTCAATGGAGTTAGATCCTCGTAGAGATACGACTCGTATCATATGTAAAATGATTTGTAAAATGTGAAAATGGGATGAGTACCTCAATGGAGTTAGATCCTCGTAGAGATACGACTTGCATAACACGTTGCCCTTCTTGTAAGGTCAAGCCCTGTTCCTCAGCTGCTCTCTTCAAATTCTTTCTACCTCCTTTCATACTGCTTCCTTTTTTTCCAATTGCTAACTGCATTCCGGCTAATTATCTAACCACTCTGTGCCAAATTAGACCTGGCAACATCCAATGGTGTTGAACCCATCAAATTTTGAACCTGTACGACATCGATAACATATAAATTACTATGAAAAGACAGGATGCACTTAGAAAACCCAGCAACTTTTGAAGCTACACTAAAAAGATATAAAATTATTAAATAGTAATACAAAGGAAAAACAGGATTCAATTAGCAATCAATCAGAATTATACAGTCAGCTAAAAAACCTCAACAAGTCGAATAAAAGGATAATCACCCCATGATCTCAAGCAGGCAAAAAAGTGTCCTACTCCTGGTATTTAATAACAAATTAACAACTAAAGTCCATTCTTGAGTTAGCATGAGTAAATTCCGTCATGAATTCAAGACATCCGACAAAGATAAAATAGGATCAGTATAGAGTTTGAGTTAGTGAAAGAAAATGAAATTTGAGCTTGAATACTTACTAACCTACCATCCGATAGGGAAACTGAAAAAAAAAAGTAGAATCACTAACGATAAGAAGAGAAAAAGTCTTTTTTATTTATACATTTATTAGCCAATATAGTTCCAATAAAACGAGATCATATGCAAAACCCATTGAAATCTATAAAAGTAGTTACCACCTTAATGGTCCATAGAGATAATTACTAACCTACCATTCGATAGGGAAACTGAAAAAATAAAAAAAAGTAGAATCACTAAGGATAAGAAGAGAAAAAGTCACTTTTTATTTGTACATTTCTTGGCAATTATACTTCCAATTAAACGAGATCATATGCAAAACCCATTGAAATTTATAAAACTAGTTACCGCCTTAATGGTCTATAGAGATAATTATGATCATGAAACATGTTAAGTGTTCAGAAATCTATTACATAGAAGCTTAGCACCCACAACAATCAGTGCTCCACCACCTAAACTATCCTAAAGTTCTCATTTCCTCCACCACCTAAATTATCCTAAAGGTCTCATTTTACCACCACCTAAATAATTGAAAAGGTAACACCGGAAGCGAAAATACCTGACCTTTCAAGTCCCTTGGAACCACTACAAAAGGTGATCTGCCTTACTGATTCAAGAAAGATTAAAAATAGTGGACTTAATTTAATAAATAGGAAATTCCTACTATGGATACCTCACAAACAGCAAGTGTTGTTACAATCTGGTACAGCCTAATATATGAGAAGCACCCGTTGTTTGCATACCTTGCAAAGATATTCATTAAAAAGTTATTGTATGGATCAAAAAGTACCCTTTCTCTGCAAAGATTTAGATGTTTTTTCTCTCGATTGACTACAAATTGAGATGCCAGGTCAGCAACACAGAAAAGACGATACTTTGCTACAGCTACCGCAACTTTTCTTGTAATTGAAGTACTTGATGCCTTCGCTACGGTGAAATGCTCATAACGTGCTGAAGGAGTACTTCATATCCGTCTCGATTTCAACCTAATCTAGTGAGGGAACAAATCAATCAATAATAGAACCTGCGTAGAACAGTCAGTTAAGCTCCCACATTTTGGCGCTATGAGTTCAAGATGTCCCAGCTTATATTTTCCTACAGTGAAGGTGTAAATGAGATTCCGTATCTGATCAAGACGGGAAGCTTCTCAGCCAATCTCTCCATTGGGTGGGTCCAAGGAAGACATTTCCACTTCCTGCGAGCTTGCTAACCGTAATTATAGTCTCCAACTATTGGCGTCCCCAAGACCTCGACACACGCGAAGCTGCATTACCAAAAAGTAGAAGGAGACGTCAAGGAATAGAGATGCATTTTCATGATCATAATGTTCGGTTCTAAAAGAGCCAAACCTAGTGCTTTCTACCGGTAGTTGGGGACAATAGCAATAACGGTAAAAAATAGAGATGCAAATATGCAGTAAAGAATAGCCATATGTAAGACCACAAAGTCAATTTAGATATATCATATATGTCGATCAAAACGTAGCACCTGCAAAAATAGAATGAAGAGCCAAAGAAAAATAAATAATGAGTTAACACACATTTATATTGGGAAATCTCCAAGTCATGATTCATGAAAAGAAATTAGTTTCCGTACAAATCATGAGAAAAACAGTAAGCAATTAAAATATTAAGTAACTGATTAACAAATTGATAACTTGATTCCCTAGTTAACTGCTTAGAATCGTGACAAAAGTAAATCAGCTACGAATTTCAATAGCATATTGTACCCATACTGATATGATTACAAAAGGCGCATGCACGACCACATCCAGTACCTAGGTAGCACAACAGGCTAGGTAAAATCATACTAACCACCTTTTTAATACTAATTTCACTTTTAATTGTCATTGCAATTTCAATTTTAAAGTAGTAAGGCATTCGAAGGTGGTAAGCTAACAGGTCTATGATGTATGGTCCATATGAACATAAGGAATTTCAACATAAGCTACTATATTGGAAACATCTGATTAAGAAGAACCAGCAAAAACAGACTGTTGGGCAACCAAGGGAACAACCTTATCTTCACCCAACATATCTGGGTCTGCAAACAAAATACAGTTTTTGTAATAAACACATGTAAACTGTAATATTTAGTTGTAAACAAAAAGATCGATAGGAAAATGAAATCTAATATCACCATCCTCCCTAAACCAACCGAATCCAATCTATAATTCCACTATACTTTATGAACATCATGAAACTTACCTCTACGCCAGGCTTATTCTCTTCTAGGTCTTCCACGGGATTCTACTATCCTTTGCCCTTCAGATTCTGATCAGTGGTCATTGGCAACATTTTTGTTTTTGAAGGCGTTCCACGGGATTCTACTATTTTTTTCCCCTTCATATTCTGATCAATGGCCATTGGCAACATTTTTGTTTTTGAAGGCGTGTTCTTGAGTGTCCTCATTTGTGATGTTTGTATGAGTTCCCCGTACAGTCCTGTAACATAGAATGATTAGTTGGAGGTGTGTAAATCAGATCAGAAAGTGTAGAAAATAAGATTCGGATGAAAAGTGGGAAATAAATAGATAAGATTCAAATGAAAACTATAGCTGACCAAGAGAGAAATGAATTTTTTTTGCTCGATCTAATGTACTATACGAAAAAGGTTAAGCTAAAACCAATCATAATGTACTTTAATGTAAAATCCTTACCTGAAATCTAACTGATTTTGTACTTGGGAGCAAGCTGAACACCTAATTGCACTGCTTTGAACTCGCCATAAGATGCTGAAATAAGGGTTCAGGAATAACCCTTGACCAAGCAGCTACAGGACAAGCCTGTTGGAAAAACAATTAGGTGAGTAAAGTTTGAACTGCCGTTTACATTGACAATTGATTCTTAGCCTTATAGGTGTGCAACACTATTAAACTGGAATTAATCAAACTAAGGAAACAATCTACGCAACATCATAGATAACGTAAAATGCAGTTGAGACTAAATCTTAATCAATAACGTTACAGTCAGCACTATATGGATGATTGATAAAACATAAATCAAGATGAATAAAACATGGTTGAACAAACAAATAAACAAACAACTTGAAACATATTCGCATTAAAAAGTAGCACATGCTTACCAATATATGATCTTGCGGAGGCTTTAAATTCCAAATATCAAAATCTGGAAAGACAGACCAAGATCTAGATAGCTGGTTCTGATATCACATAATTTTCTTATTAGCATGTGAGATTCCACTGTTAGATGAAATATATGGTGGTGAAAAAATTGGAACTGTTGACTAACATACAAACAGTAGCTAGATTATTTCTTATATATATGCATGGTCAATCTTATGGACTGCGACAAAAAGGTCCTTACTGGGACGAATTTTTTTTCCCATAGAACTGAACTTCAAAACAAAAGAATATGACCAAAACCCATATCTTTGAAACCAAATTTTCTTGATGATTTAAGCACCTCTCCATCTTGGACTCGGCAATAGAAACCTTGGTGAAGGAGGGAACTGAGACCCTCATCGACTACTGGTCAGCATAAAATGCAGACTTAGTGAAAGCAATCCGGATCCCAGGGGCGAATTATGCATCGAAGCTTTATTTTGCATTATAGACAATGTTGATTATTGGATCTACAACTGAAGATATTTTTCTCCCGGATGCCTCCATTATTAGATCACTAAAATGAATTGTTAATCCATGATTAGGTTGTGGCAGCAATCGGTAAAACTATCGATATTTAAATGTAGCAACATAACTATTACCTTTTTTTTGAATCTCATACAGCTTCCGACCATGAAGTCTTTAAAAATGAGAATTGTTTGAGCATGTTAGAATTAATTGTACCCAAAATAAACAAACCTAAGCAAATAAATTAAATGAAAAAGAAAAGGAAATGTTTACAGTTTGAAAGCCCAAATTAGTTAAATTACCTTATTGTAGATTGTTCACAATTGAGAAAATCCCTGAAACGAACTGAAAGCATGCATAAAAATCCCAATATTAGAATTACAAAGAATTAAAATCGCAGAAAGCTCTATAAAAAACATGGAACTGGCTGAGAGTTCTCATTACTGGTTCCTCAAATTTCAAAACCACTATTAATTCCAAAGTAAAGTATGTCATTTTGCCAAAATAGAAATTATTCATAAGAAGGCAGCAGTGCAAACATCAAACATGCTCAAGAAACAAATTTTAGGTATAACTTAACATAGATGATCGAAAGTACCTAATTGAAGTTTTGACGGAAGTTTTGTTTTTAGGAACCCCAAATTTGTGAAATTCAAATCAGCTCAACCATATCCAAATCAGGTGAACTGAGTTTTCTAGAACGAAATATATATTAATTGCTGCTTGCCATCAACCACGGTGATTGTTTTAAGAGGATGCCTAAATTGGTTTTTGATCAATCGCCAAAAAAAAACGTAAAGGAAAGCAGAATCACCAAACGTTAATATATAACATGGTTTATTTTGCAAGTTGTAGCATCGGTATTGATGGGGATGGAGAGCAATGATTTAGAACGAAAGCGAGGTTTGCAGAGGTTGACGACAAATCATTCAAATGCATTTCAGTCAGGTTTTCTTGGGAGAGATTTATCATCGGTAGTCAAACGTGACTAACAAAGACTTGCAGAGAATTTAAATATGTTGTTAGTCAATTGAAATTATAAGAGAGTCCTTTAAAATTCTTTTGTTATTGGATAGAGATTTCTTTTAAGTCTTTTAAATTCTCTAAAAACATCATGTTATTGGATTAAGATTTGTTAAGAGTCACTCAAACACTCATGTTATTAGATATAGACTTTAAAATCATTGATTTGTTACTTATTGGGATTTTAGGAGACTTTTTTGATGAAAATAGACATAAACAAAATCTCTCCCTTAAAAGGTGATATTTTGAGAGACTTGAAAATTTAGGTAGAACAGATATAATCCAAAGGTCCTCATTCCTCAGCCTTATCGAATAACCAAAATCCATCAACGACTATTCCTTAACTCCCTCCTGCCTTATCTTCTTTTTCTTCTTCTTCCTCATTCCCCAGCCTTTATCTTCTTCTTCCTCCCCCCTCTGTCTTCTTCCGACATTCCCTGGGATTGCTTGATTTTATATGGAAAAATCAAAAAATCACAATCCGCCCAAATAAAATGATTACATCGACAATTAATTTTAGGAATCATTAACCATTTTTTTACCAGAATCAAGTAGTAAACATCTACTCATAATACATCAATGGGATTATCTGTAAAAGAACAAAAGTGTGATAAAAGGAAAAAAAAGAGGGAACTTACCAGCTAGTAGACCGGTTTGTTGATGAATAACGTTTGTTAAAAACAAAATTAGATTTAAAAACAAAAAAATGGTTTGACCTCACCTCGATTTCCAACCGCAGTAGACGGACTTGCCATTCTGCAAGGTAATTATACATAATTTATTTGTAGCAATCTCTTTGAATTTGATTATTATGCATACAATGATTAAGTTAATCATAAAAAATTAGGTAAATTTTATTTGGTGGGTTGTGGATTTGCAAACCGTCACCAGTTCTTAGCTTCATATTGTGGTGTTCGTTATCATCTCCAAGAGTATTCAGGTTCCGGGCGCCAACCAGTAAAAGCTGATGAAGTGTTCAATCTTCGACATGCATCTCTAAGGAATGTAGTTGAGAGAATATTTGGTGTATTCAAATCACGCTTCTTAATATTTAAGAGCGCACCCCGGTTTCCATACAAAACACAAGCGGAAATAGTTTTGGCTTGTGCAGGACTACATAACTTTTTACGCAAAGAAGTTCCGATGAATTTCCAGTTGATGAAAGTGAAGAGGAACAAGATTCTTCCACTAAACAAATAGATTCTTCCACTAAACAACGAGAAGATGCTAATCAGTGGCGAGATAGTAAAGCAAATAAAATGTGGGATGAGTGAAATAAAGAGAATGAAAACTTAGACACGTGAAAACAATGAGCTTTAAATTTTTACAAATGACACAAATTTTACTAGGTATTCATGGTACTTGTGTTAATTGTGTAATGTGCAGAATAAAAAAGTTGGTAGATGTTTTGAATTTATGATTAGATATTTTACATCTTTTTATCTCTACAAATCACAAAGACTCTCTAGAAATCCACTAGATTTGTATTTACAAGTCGCAGAGACTCTTTATAACACTCTTTTAAAATCACTAAAAATTTCTATATTTCCAGAGAGTCTCTGGGAGTCACTAAAAATAAAAATCTATAAAAGTCTATATAAATCTCATTTGACTACCCCCTGTTAAGGTCTTGTTGAACCTCAGTTATTCACTTATAATCATAACCACTATTTTATCCTTTCAAAACCCATCCCAACCATCACTTATAACCCTTTAATTTTTTCAAACTAAATCCCAGCCATCAAGGTCTCTGAGGCCGAGACTCTGAGCTTGGATCTAGGGCCGTGAAAATCCTTGGTGGAGATATTTGCAGTCTGGTTCATAATGCAAACATAGCATACTTCAAGAGTCTCTGCCTTCACCAGCTGCCTAGTGTACTGAAAAAATAACCCTCAAATTTATGGGTGTTAATGGGTACCCGATTGCCCAGAAACCGAACCTGAATCAGTTTTGGTTTCGGGTTCTAATATCCGATCCATTAACACTTTAATGTCCGACGGATAAATCCATTTATAATCCAACCTTATAAACCGAGCACACCCCTATCTAGTTTTCTGTTTAAGACAACTGCTTCTAGATGTGGTTCAGGTTCAGGCTCTATAAAAGGGTCTAGATAAAATATTTTCATGGGCTAGATTTTCTTATAGCCAGGATCAACAGGATCAGGTTGTAAAATCTTGAATAACTCAACTAAGAACTTAGAAGCACATAATAATAACCTGGATAATTGTGGATCCTCGAAGTCAATCAGATTTGACGACACAGTTGACTACAATAAAGGCGGTCATTCTTAAGAAAATGTGTCAATTCTAATTCCCTAAAGTAATTAGGATTAGTCTCAAAACTTAATAACTGACACATTTGAAATTCAAACGTTCCCATAATTGGAAGAAAATTTTTTGGTGGGAAAACAAAGTCAATCTTTGTATTATTTCCTAGGTAAACCACATCGACCAGAGGATGGGTTTCTAACAAATGAACTTCTTTCTGGACATTAATAGGCTCAGGAAATATTGTTTGAAGATGATCTTGTAAAATGGTAGAGGTGCATATGTCAAGTCCCAAGTTAGGTACCTTTCTAAGAATCAACTGTACAGCACAAGGAGAATGATAGTCACCCATAAACTCAGAGTTTCCAGTGTCCTTAGGTAGACTAGTCACAATTAGTGCTGCACAAACCCAACCCAACCCGCCAACCCGACCCGCACCCGGCGCGTTAATGAACAGGTTGGGTGCGGGTGATTTTTTTTATACCCGCTTATCAACGGGTCGGGTGCGGGTGATAACTCCTCTCACCCGACCCGACCCGCCCACCCGCCATCTCTTTTCACAACTCATAGAGTCATAAGACTCATATCTTCATTCTTCATTCATCGACTCTGTCTCTATTCTCTTCTCTGTTCTCTATTCTTCTTCAACGTTTCTTACTTCTCTTTCAGTTCATTTGTTTCAGAAGTTACAGAGCACACCACCACCACCACCATGAACCCAAGAATCATCACCACCACCTTGTTTCTTCTATTGAATCTCTATCAGGTACATGTACTGTTTTTAAAAAAAAAAATGCCCTAATTGAAATTAATGTTTGTATTATTACATGATTGAGTAGCAATTGATTATGGGTTTCATTAGTTTTGAGTGATTGTGAATTTGTGATGCTCATACCCAGCTGTTGTTTTCTTAATTATGGTTTTTAGGTAAGTTTTAGGTAATTTCAATTAGGTTTGTTTGATCGTTTTCCTCTTCACGGAAGTTTTAGTATCCACCATAAGTTGTGATCTGTGAAGATGTGAACCATTTTTCTATGTTCAGTTATTTCTTTGAAATTACCCAGCTGTTGTTTGTCAAATTGCCCAACTGAATATAAAGATATTATTATTGTTGATTCTGTGTGGTGCTGTGATGCCTACTTGGATAGCAGAAAACATAACTTCATTGAGAAGAATAAGATGGAGTAACTGTGTGCCTATTACTAATGAGCAACTAACAGGTCTTATAGTGTCAGTTTTATTTCTGGAACTCATCGTCAGCATAAAAACTTATGGCTTTTCAATGGGAGTTACTCTCCCTACATGTCTGGTGTAGCTGTTGGAGATGTTATTATGAACTGGAAAGAGTTGTTTTATAAACCTTCTTAATTTCCTTCTTATATAAACTTTCTGTTAGGTTGTCAAATGAATCTCATTGTTTAATTAGTCTGTTGTTTCACAGTTCTCTCCTTTCCTTGATGCAAATGCAGTGCATTTTTTTTAGGAAAGGAAGGAACTACATCTACATTTGAGTATATATATCCAGAGTTGTGATTATTCTCGAGGTGAGGTAACATTTTGCACCATGAATCCATCATGATTACCGGTGCAATTTGAGTTGTCTTCTGTTGAATTTGCTTTAATTTATTTGGGTTACAGCGTGGTTGAGTTGGCCATTTTTGGAATGGTTGAGAAACACAATGAACAGAACGGGATTTGCTACTTGTCCTGTTTTCTCTCATCTTCTTATTATTCCTGCCTTCTAATTATTTGAGATTTTATTTGGCCATGAGTTTTCTTTTTTGTTGTTTCTTTTGTAAAGTCATGTTTTTCATGTCTTTGTCTGTCATGATTTGTCATGTCATTTCCTCATTGTGTACAACAAACAAGATGGTGGGGTTTTCTTATGAGTTGCGTCATCTGTGCAAGAAGTTTCAGACCTTTTTTTTCTACTTTTTGTTACTTTTCCATTCTCAATGTAGGTTAGTTATTGTTTTCTGTGACTGAATATACTATTGGGGTTTGTGGATTATATGGAAATTGTGTGCATGTTCATTTTCCTGTGATTGGTGAAGTATTTTTCCGCTGTTATATTACTCTACATCAGGTGCATCACATCGTCAAATACTTAGCTTTATGTGGATTTTCATGGATTTTACTTATTTTTTTATGGATTTGGATCAGTTTTACATTTTTTAATGTGTATAACATGTTCAATTGGAAAGCCTTTAGTCAACATCTTGTAATACATATAACTAATTCTAATACATATTCTAATACATATTAATAGTACTGCTATATTTGACTAATTCTAATACATATGTATATATGATAACTCACCCCTTCTGCCATCTCTGCCTTGTAGGTTATCACCATGGTTGAAATCTGAGAAGATGACGTTAGTTCAGATCTTCCACTTGTACAAGGAAGACCATCCCAAAGTTGTATGGGACCTCCACCTCAACGTCAACCGGCATCCTTAGCAGGGACAAGGAGTACAGCCGGGTCATCAGCGTCACCATCTAGTCAACCTTCATCATCCGCGACACCATCTTCTCAACCTTCATCATCAAATAAGAAGCCTAGAGTTGGTGTGAAGAAATCTTGGGTATGGAATCACTTCGATATTATAGAAGATGGTGCTAAAGCAAAGTGTAAGCATTTCCCAAAGGGTCGGGGTAGTTACAAGATTGGTGGTAAAACACATGGGACTACCAATCTTTCTCATCATTTAGAGAAGTGTATTGAGTACAAGAAATCAGTTAATAAGGAGCAGGGAGGACAACAGACACTTGGTTTTCAGCCGTGCAAGTCGGGAGAGGAACCACAGTTGGTGGGGGTCAGTTTTTCTCAAGAAGGATGTAGAAAAGCGTTGATTGGGTTTATTATTACAGATGAAATGGATTTTAGAATTGTTGAAGGCGAAGGTTTTAGGGCTTACAATAAGTTTCTTGAGCCGAGATTTAAGATTCCAAGTCGTATGACAGTGTATCGTGATATATGCACGTTGTTTTTGAATGAAAAGGCCTCATTGATAAGTTATTTCAAGACAAATAAGACAAGGATATGTCTTACTATTGATACTTGGACATCGATGCAGAACTACAATTACATGGTTGTAACGGCTCATTTTATTGATCGGGAATGGAAGCGCATAAAAGAAACATATGTTTTTGTTTGATTGAAAGTCACGAAGGTAAACAAATTGGTAAGGCTTTGGAGAAATGTTTGGTGGCATGGGGGCTTGAGAGAGTATTCACTGTCACTCTTGATAATGCATCTGCGAATAAAACTGTTATTGATTATTTGAGAAAACAAGTTGTTAGTTGGGGTTTTTCATTACTTGGAGCTAAATTTTTGCACGTTAGATGTGCGGCTCACGTACTTGCTCTTTTCGTTAAGGATGGTTTAAAAAAGTACCATACATCAATTCTCAGAATCAGGGCAGTGGTAAAGTATGTCACAAAATCTCCCGCAAGATTGAAGAAGTTTATGGATGCTGCTGAGATGGCAAGGATAGATTGTAAAAAAAGGTTTGATTTTGGATGTGAAAACGCGGTGGAATTCTACTTATTTGATGTTAGTTGCTGCAGAGAGGTATGAAAAAGCTTTTGAAAGGCTACATGAGTCAGATAGGGCATTCCGTGAGAAGTTTTGTTATGATATTTCAGTACCATTTTTTTCTATGGGTGACGCTGATGACAATGTTGATATAGATGCTGATTTTGATCTAGTTTCTGACGATGAAAAAGAAGAAGTAGATATTCCATAAGAAGAAGTAGATGTTGCTCTTAGAAAATCCAAGAAGAAGAAAAGGCCTCCAGTGCATGCTCCTGAAAGATATGATTGGTGCAATTCCAGAGTTCTGATTCAGTTTCTAAAGGTATTCTACGATTCAACTGTTGCTTTTTCAGCTTCTACATATGTTACTTCTCACTCATTCTTGGAGGAACTCGGTACTGTTCGTCAAGAATTAGAAGATTGGAAAAATAGATACGAGGATCCTTTCTTAAGTCACATGGGTGATGTAATGTTGCTCAAGTACAACAAGTATTGGGGAGATTTTGAAAAAATGAATTCGTTGATGTTTATTGCTGTACTTCTGGATCCACGAGAGAAAGAACAAGGATTGTATGTGACTGTTGAAGATTTAGTTGTGCATCACGACCCTGTGATAAAACAAAGAAGGGTAAAAGCTTGGGTTGATAAAGTTAAAAAGGATTTTGATGAACTGTTCACAGCTTATAAATAAGAACATACAACTGAAAGTGTGATATCTTCATCCGAGTCTCTAGGTAACTCTAGTTCTACTTCTGCTCAAGGTTTTTCTATTTGTAGCAAGGTTAAGTATAAGGAAGAAAGGAATAAACGCAAAAACCAATTGAGTACTGTGGAGGATCATAGAAGATCTGAGGTGGAAAGATACTTGGCTGAGCCTATCTACTCTCCGACCAATGAGGATTCTTCTTTTGATATATTACTTTGGTGGAAGATCAACTCTGCGAGGTTTGACATTTTGCCACTCATAGCCAAAGATATATTTGTTATACCTGTTTCTTCTGTTGCTTCTGAATCAGCTTTTAGTACCGGAAAACGAATTTTGGATCCTTTTCGAAGTTCCTTAAAGCCTAGAACACTTGAGGCATTAATTTTATTGCAAAATTGGTTACGTACACCAATTGACAAAGATTCTTCTATCCTTGGAGTCGAGGAGGAGGAGGTTGATGTTCTTGAGTCGGGTATAATTTGTACCTCATGAATCATGGTTCTTAACTTCATATACTATTATTATTATTGGTATTTTTAATCTTTTTCATTCTAATTGTTCACTTCTTTTGTTGCAGAGCTATTTGGTAACCTTACTGCTTCTTCCATCATCATAGATGACGATTGATTCCTATTCGGTGACCTGGATGGTGCTGCTACTAAGATGAACTTGTTTTTGTTGCTAGTTGGGAAATGTCGTAGAATTGCATAATAAAACTTTAATTTTATTGTATAATTTTGAATGTTGGGACTTAGATTTTAAGATTATCTATTGTTGGTTAAAATGGTTTATCAGGTGGCGCGCGTGAGGATCAAAAAAACAACCAAGTTTATGAAAAAAATTTGCATCATTTTCTGGGCGGGTGACCCGCACCCGCCCGACTCGACCCGCCATCTGGGCGGGTCAGACCCGACCCGAGGACCAGGCGGGTCGGGTGCGGGAAAAAAATTTAACCCGCCTTACAGCGGGTCGGGTGCGGGTGAGGTCAAACCCGACCCACCCGATGTGCAGCCCTAGTCACAATTTCCCAATTTCTAGATCGTCAGATTCTCGAAAATGGTTAATTGCTTCTTCTAGGTTATAATCAGGTGGTGCATCCTCACTCATATTTAAAATCTCTACGAGTCTATCTTTGTTACCTAAGACTATTATTTCTAAATCGCTGGACTCTAAAACAGTATTCTCAGGATAAACTCGTTCCTCTAAACCTTTATCGGCTTCAAAACAAGAAAGTTCTACCTCAAATAAAACAATGGTATTTCTAGTCAAATCCTCTTCCTTTTGAATAGTTGAATAATAATTAAAATTATTTCGATCTGAACCAGAAATAACATTATCATCATGAAGCACAATTTGAGTGAAAATTTCTTGATCACTCTGCTTGTATATTTCAAGTTATTCATCAATACTATCCTCACCATCATAATAATATGAAGATGTTTGAACCTCGTCTAAATAAGTAGTGTTTCCAATTCTATCATCGTCCTCTTGACTAGGTGAACAATTATCAAGGGTAGCGCTATATTGGAAATTAAGATCATTTTGAGCAATATTATTCTTTGCAAGACTTTCATTCACACTTAATGCAAATCTTTTTGTATTCTTTGTCAACTCCTTAATGGATTCTTCTATAAAAAAAAATGGATCATAAGGAGTACTAGATTGCATATGCTTTAGGGCATCCCTCCAAGACAAAGAACTCAAATTTTGCTCTTTTTTATGTTCATATGACGGGTGTGTATATGAATAGTAATTGGGATCATCCTGGTATGAGCAATGACCTCCATAAGGTTGGTTGTGGTCCCGACTACTATCCACACCATGTTGATAGTACGAATAATGTCTATTTTGAAATTCAGTCGGATATTCATTGTATTGGTCCTCATAATACCAGTTCGACATTTTCTAACAAAAACTTCCTAATATATTTACAAAAAATATAAGAAATAAATCTTAACAAGAATGGGGTTCTAAACATACACAAACAATGCCGACTTAACCAAATCAAACCTACTGAATCTAGCAAAAAAAAAGCATGATGCCTCCACTTAGATTGTTTCTAGACCAGTTTCTATTCTTTCAAAAGGCAACTAGTTACAGTTTTAGCTAACTTCTTAGAACGATCCGAATTAGATTAAGTCTAATAGAAACAGGATAAGCTCTAAGGAGCTTTGATAACCCTGTCTCTTTGGCAACGTTTCCTTGGGTTACAAGGCGACTCTAATCAACTTAAAATAATATTCCTGAACTTTGAGTTAGGCTAACAGAGTAACCAATACAGTCCTTTTTAATGACTTTCCAATAAGCTCGTTACCCTATCGGTCTTTTTCTAGTCAAATTTTAAGGCTTATGTTTGCGTTTGGTAACGTGTTCCTAAAGCGGAAAAGAAGGAAACAGTGATGAAATCCGAGTCCTTATCTTGTATGGTCAGTTCTTTCCTTTTACTAGAAAAGTAAATCCGTATTCAGGTCCTCAACATATATGCACACTAAGGAGTCCAGAAAACCCATTGACAGGGGATTCGTGGGTGGTTAGAGTCTTACCTCCCGTTCCAGACGGACGATGAACCGTTGAAGTTGACTCAGGCCACCGACTCCTATGTCAGTGTACGAACCTGAGGAGATGAGACAATATCGTAATTGTTGTCCTTCCCTGTTGCGGTTTATATTTAATTACCCTTCCGTAGGGCTAAAAAAAATAAGTCCAAAAGTCCCAAAAAATAAAGTCCAAAAATAAAAGGAAAATTATAAAAAAATAATAAAGGATTTCCTAATACAATTTTCTAAAAATAAAAATAAATAAAACCCTAAAAAATTAACTAAAGAAAAAATTATTGTCTTCTTTTTCCGTTCTTTTCGATTTATCTTTGACTCCAAGTCTTTAATCAATCAATATAATCTTTGGCTCCAATTTCTTTTTGATCCAAAACCCGTAATACATGGAAAAATACCCAAAAACGTAAAATATAACAAATAAAAAAAAATCCAATTAAACTAACTAACCTAAAAAAAAACTAAAAACAAATCTAAAAACAAGTCCCCGGCAGCGACGCCAAAAACTTGATCGTTTTAGAAAAGTGGTAAAAATAGTCCTTCGCTGAGACTTGTGAAGATTCGTTTTAGACCTAATTTTGATTTAAACTAGAAAATAAGTAAAAGATTTTAATAATATAGGGAAGAACTGGAACTCAGGATTCCACAAAAATCACTTCTGAATGATTTCTACAATTATAGCTCTTTTATTGACTCTGTTTCTTTGCCAAAAGTAGATTTCTAAAGCATTAATTGTAAATCAAAAGCATGACGTATCAAAAGCTTTTAAGTCCCAGCATACACCATCAAACAAAATCACAACTAATTAAGAAAAATCATAAATCAATTAAAAATCAATCCAAAAGTCATTAAAAATCAAAAATAGTTACCATTCATTCATAAAATATGGCTTCCTCCATTGTCCTAGTGGTTGGGTTTATCTAGACATAGCTTTCTTAAAAGCCATTAAAATATTAAAGAAAATCATAAACTGTTTTTGAAAAGCAAAACTAAACTCTAGTTTTCTATCTGTGAGAAGTTGTGTTGAAAATTGTATCTAGGCTCCCATTTATATAGGCTTTGGTAACCTCCTCTTGATCCTTATCCAATTAGGAAACTTAATCTCATTAAACTTTTCCACTTCCTTTTGATTCCTTATCCAATTAGGAGACTTAACCTCCTCAAAAACCAACAAAAACCCTAATTTCACGTCAAAGGCGAGCCCAAAACGCTTCCCTTATTTCTCTTCCCGCGCAGGCCCATAAGGCCCAACAGATAACAAATCCAAGTTGGTTTCACGGTTTTGCTCATAACTTCTTCATACGAACTCGGAATGACCTCATTCTTTTTGCGTTGGCTTCACCTTTCAATTATCTACAAGATGGAGGGTATAAATCCTGTAATATACTGAGTTCCACTGGTTCTTTAGTAATTCTTCATTGTAGAGCTCAATTTCACTTTTTTCAGAGATGTAACCTAATAAAACACATAAACTACAAAAGTAATAATAATAATACACAGTAATTCACACAAAATATAGCAAATAAGTATAAGGAAATGATACTTAAAATATGTAAATTATGCACTTATCACCAACCATATGGTAACAAGTATGCTATGTCATCTCCAAAACTTCTAGTCTCACCAGATAATATGAGTACGCTATAATTCTGGATTTTATCCATCTGAGACACCAAGCAGTACACTCTCAAGGTATAAACTATTGGAATTCTTTAGATTTTGTGTATTTAGGTTTGATCTTGAAGTTAAATATAGTAAACTCGATTTACTTACTAGTGTTGTATTTACACGTGTTTGTTTCATAAGGTCTCACATTTTGCACTTATGAAGAGACTTAATCAACAATTATATGTGTATTCTAACTGTCTAATAATACTAAGTTAATCAATAAATCAATTTAGTTGGTCACTGATAGACACATTTTAGTGTCTAATTTGCACCTTAATTTCTAGTGAGTTAGTATTCGATTTTGTGTCTATTACGTGTTTTATTGCTTTTGTAGGTACATTAGAAGAATAAAGATTTGTGGAAAAATTGGCTCAAAAAGTGTTCAAAGCACCCGGGAAAATGGATCAAGGCACCCACACTTTGGATTGGGGCACCCTTGGATCGGGATGAGCTGGATCGGACCAACTCAGCGGGTCAACTCGGCCAGTCAACTCGGTCAAAGTCAGTTGACCGAGTCAAACCCAGTTGACTAGGTCAAAGCTTCATCGGCAAACAGGACTCAAATCAAATCGCAAATTTGATGGGATTTCAGCAAATTGATAAGTACCCAATCTAATTAAAGGTTCGTATAATCGATTAGAAGCTCTAGAAGCCGAAGATAAGGGCTGGAGAAGCATGAATTTGGACGGGAACAGGAACATATTTCTGTTTTGGATTACTATCGATTTCTCGTCAAATCACCGAGTTATAATGGGATTAGAACATCCTAGAAGACTCACAGGGCCTATATAAAGAGTTTACAATCTTCAGAATTAAAGTACGAAGCTCCAGAACCACTTTTGCTATTTTCCGTTCAAGTTCCGACACCGGCCGGTCACTGCTGCTGCTCCCGGTGATCGGTGTTCTTCATCATCGCCGCTGAAGAAGAAGACAGTGCAACAGTTTTAACTGTTGCTGTTTCAAATCTGTCTGTTACCATTTCTTCTCTCTTTTCTTGCTTGAAACCGTGCTGTAACAGTTGAACCCTGTTCCTGTGACGTTTATACCCGTTGCTGTTTGGCTGTTGCACTATTATTTCACCTTGTAATCAACTTTTTGAGCAATGAAATCAACTTTTGAGCAATCTTTTTCCACCATGAGCTAAGTCTATTTACTGGGATGATGGATAAGGTAATTTTCTCAATTTTATGTGATTTAATTATTTTCTAATAATTATTTATAATTCTTTAAAATTGCATAGTTTTGAATAGTAAAAACGGTTTTTCTTTCAACAGTTGTGCTTTTGCTTGATGGATTATGCTTAGTTAATTAATTTTGATAATCCATGCTTGTGATTTACCTCTGTTTGTTAGCATAACAAAACCAATTTTGGCAATTATTTGGGCTTCAATTAATTTAAAAAGAATTATCTGATTAATCACATAGGTTGTTAGAATTACCTGATTCCTGATTCCTGGTATTTTTAAAATTATTCAAAAATCATCTTTAGGTTATTTAGTCTTTTTCTTACTCCTGGAATTTTCTAGAATTAGTTTAAATCATTATTTTCTAAAATCATCACCTTCACAAGTTCGAGAATCGAATCTTTATTTACCACTTCTAAAATTACATCAGTCACCTAAACAATTTGTTAATCAATCATAAACTTCTTTAAAAAACGATAATCATGTGAAGAACTCAAAATAGATTTATATACTAATTCAAATCATATTTGGAACTTATATTCATCCTCAATCAATTAAGTTTTTATCTATTCATGGAATTAGTGAAAACCATGATGTACATGAAAAATAATAATAAATAGCTACAGTGATGGAAACACTCCAAAGCCCTACATTTTTATCGTTGTATTGTTCTCTTCCAATATCCTGATAAAGATGTGTGTCAAGCTCTATAGAAGTGGTCTATAAGTGTCCCTTAAATAGTACACAGGTTATGGAAATGCCCGTGCATCGAGTCCTAGTCAAAATAGGTCTCGACCTCTCTAAAATTAGTATACTCAAGTTATTCACGTCAAGGAAATATACAACCAATCAATTGGCCGCACACAACTGTGAAGGAAATCAAGGTAGGCCCTAGGGCCTTTGGGTAACACATAAATAGGGGAAAGTAACAAATGGTTTTTTACGAGTGGTTTTATGTTACACAAAAGATACTTTTCGTATAAAACGTAATCAAAAATATCTAAAACATAACTAAAATTATAATATTGGACATATATTATAAGATGATGGGGAAGAGTACACATAAAGGGTTATTTTAGTGGTTCCTTGTTAAATATTTAATAATTAATCAAAAAAAATTCAGAAACAAATTTTTATCTAACATCGTTCTCTCTCAAAAAACTTATTTCTTCCTTCCTGCACTCCAAACCGCTCAACAACCACCACTTCCAATTTCATGGTAAAGGATATTATTCAATGAATAAAGTAGGTTATCATTTACATTCATATAGGTATAAGAATTATGATTTATTTTATATTTGATCTTTCTATTTTCTATTTGTAATCTCAAATTGTATTTTTAAGGTAAAAACTTTAAACCACCAATTTTAATCAAATTCAACAAAATTTATTGTGGTGAGTTTCCATACGTTGTCGTCTTTCTTCAACCAAAGGAGTTGCTTTAGTGGGATTCAGGTTTGATGGGAGGTATGTATAGTTTGTAACTGTCTCATTTTTCTTTCTATCAACGTTAGAGAATGAGTGAAATAAGTTCAGTATAAAACTGCTTGTTCAACATTGAGTTTAATGTAATGGTTTGATATGGTAAATTTTTATCGGTCATCACGACTAGTTGTCAATATTGTTCTGTGTTACCTCAATTGCGAGGTATTTATTTGTATCTTTTTATGTTATATGTTTTCACTTCAAAGATATCAGGGTCAAAGAGGCAACATTGTTTGGTTGCTTCGGGGAAGCAAAATCTCAGGGATGACCCTGAAGGAAATTGTTGAAATATAAACCGGTTGTGTAACTTCTATCGGTTAGGAGACGATTTTTAGGATTAGTATCTAGGATAAGTTATTGGTTATCTATGTATGTGAGGTCTTATGTATTTATATATGTTAAAAAATTAGTGACTTTGTATCCAAAATTATTAAAAATATAATCTTTGTGTTGATCGTTTCTGACTCTCTACTCTCATCTATATTATTCTATCAGTGGTATCAAAGATAGATTAGAGATCAGATCAAGAGTTGCAGAGAAAATAATGATTTTAATGTCTTGAAATAAAAGAAGAAAAAGGTTTAGTGATTAGTAGTGTGTGAAATAGAAAATACTGGGTATTTACAAAAGTGTTTCAGAATTGCAATTGAAGTTTTCTGCCAATCAAAATTGACGGGAATGGTTATCATGTTTGCAAGTTATAAGTCTTGAAAGACATAAACTTTTTATGGCTACCAAAGTAAAGAATGTTGATTACCTTTTGGTTGCATTTATGGTTTAATAATCAGATAGTCTTGGTATTTTTTAGTTGCATTCGAGATTTTTGAGATTCAATGATCACTAGATCATGTTTTATTTATTAATTGAGAGTATTTTGGAAACAAAATAGGGATGCGTGTCGTAAGTGCAATAAATTAATCAATATACTTCTCACTAATTAACTAGTAATATAGTGGTAGTAAGGATCGTTCCCACAAAGAGCTGTGTAATTGATAAATTATTTAGATTAGCAAAACTAGAATAAATACTGAAAAGGGGGGTCTGTGAATTAATTAACTAAAAGCAGTAGACAAGATAATAATAAATAAATATGATTAGGGAGCCATTCGTCGTTACCAAACGTTAACTGGATCAATATACTTATCTATCTTTCGTTAGAATCACTTATCACCAACCGTAGAATAGCAGGTACGCTTAGCTATCCCCAAAACTCCTCATATCACCAGGTAACAGGTACGCTTAGTTACCGGATTCTATCCAACTAATCCATCTTGAGGTTCGCTTACAAGATGTAACTCAATCGAACGCTTTAAGGTTTTTGAATTTAGTTTTGATCCCAGCAGTTAAACTCAGTACGCTCGATTCAGTACTGGTGTTGTCTTCACACACGATTGCTCCACAGAATCCCTTAGCAAGGCCTCACGTTTTCTACTTGTGTATGAGATACTCGAAAATTACGGATCGCTCAACTCTCTACTAGCATTAGAATGATCAAATAGTAAATCACCTCTCAATACTCTGGTTTGAGAAATACCAGACTTTTAAAATTCCGTAAAAAAAAAGCTTATCCTTACTCGCTCTTAGGCGCATATCCCTGTCCTCTCTCTATATGTCTGACCAACATATACGATCAAATTAACGAGTTTAATCAATATTCATCACTACACAAAAATCAGAGCAGCACTGGCGCACACGATAAGTTTCCCAGATATTCTATGATTTTTATATAAAATCTCTTAGGCTCCTAGATGTATTGCACACTAGTATAAAGCAATTTGAGTCCAACATATATGATTAAGTTGATGAATTTAATCAATATTCATTATTACACAAAATCATTAGAACAACACTGGCGCACACGACAAGTTTCCCAGATGTTCTATGATTTTTACATAAAATCTTTTAGGCTCCTAGATGTATTGCACACTAGTATAGAGCAATTTGAGTATTATTTTCGGGTGTTATATTCCACAGTTGAATCCCCAAAGTTACTTACGTTAATATTTATGTTCAATTGAGCAATATTAACCTATTAAAATAATATTATATATATTTATTTGATTAACCACAGTTGTGTTTAAATTAAATAAAATATAGTTTTATAGCTTCTACTAGCTAAAAAATCATACCCAGTTGCATTGATCCTTTTCTTAAAGAGAAAACCAACACAAAACGAGTAAAAGAATTCAAAAATGGTTTTAAAACGGTTCGCAACACTTATAAACGTGTCAAAAGCGTTTCAAAATTTCCAAACCCTAATTAGGGTTTGAAAATAAGAATCACAACACTTGTAAACGTTGTTAAAACGTGACCAAAAGTTTTCAAACCTAATTAGGGTTCGAAGATGAATTACACCTATAACGTTGCAAAAAATGTGATGAAAAGTTTCTTTTAAATTAATTAGGGTTTAAAACGGTTTTGCAACATTTATATGTGTTGCAAAAGTGTGTCAAAAATCTCAAACCCTTATTTTCTCTAGGTCTCCTGCTCATGCTTCCTGCTTCTTGACATAAGACTTGCACGTCTACTCAAAATCGAGCATGAACATCATGCTCCTCTCTAAAAATTATGAAATTTACTCTTTTTCCCTCAACATGTGAGGCTGAGCACAAGAGTAAAACATGAACTTCTAGCCTGATGACAGGGCTCTTTCAAACCCTAATTTTTAAAGAGAGGGTGACATCTCTACCTCTCTTGCTTCGAATGTGTATGATAGTCAAGCAATTAAGCTTACACGATTACACTCAAGACAAAACTTCAAAATAGAATCAAGTCCACACGACTTGTATTTCTTGTCAAAAGTTAACAAAATTACTCTTTTACCCTCAACGTGTGAGGCTGAGTACAAAGAGTAACACATGAGTGTCCTGCTTCTTATAAAAAATATGAGCCTCTCACATAAGGACCAAAGCTAGTCCCCTCTTCTCCTATTTCACGTGAGAGGACAAGTTTGACGTCCTTCTTCTCCAATTTCACGTGAGAGGACAAGTTTGACGTCCCTCTTCTCCTATTTCGCGTGAGAGGACAAGCTTGCATCCCTCTTCTTATATTTCACGGAAGGACAAGCTTGTGTTCCTCTCCTATTTTTCACGTAAGGACCAAAGCCAGTCTCCTCTTTTTCTATTCACGAGAGGACAAGCTTGATGTCTCCTCATCTTCTGTTTCACGTGAGGACAAGTTTGACGTCTCTCCTTCTTATATTGACGTGAAGCCAAGTTTGACGCTCCTCTCCTATTTTACGTGAGAGCAAAGTTTGACGTCCCTCCTCCAATATTTAACGAGAGGGCAAGTTTGTGTCCCTTTTCTATCTTCACGTGAAAGACAAGATATTGATCCCTTCATCTTATATTCACGTAAATATTTCTGGCTTAATGTTTTAGGGTTTTAACAAATCTCAAAATCCTAAACTATATTAGGATTATCACGAATATTTTTATATTTGATGCTTACATATAAATTTTTCATGCTCAGCTGCATGCTTTTATCAATGCAAATTGACCAAGATGGACACACTATTCCATATTCACAAATAAGTACACATTTCTAGTTTGCTAGACTCATAAGCTAGTCAAGCAAGACGTATCTATTTTACTTTAGTCCGCTAGACTCATTAGTTAGTTGAACAGAACATATTTATTTTATTCTAGCCTGCTAAACTCATAAGCTAGTCAAGCAAGACATATCATTTATTTTATTCTGCTAGACTCGTCAGCTAGTCAAGCAAGACATATTTATTTTAGTTTGCTAGACTCAATAGCTAGTCAAGCAGGACAACTCTTCAGTCAAAAGACCCATTGAGCAGGTCTCAATCGAATTAACTTCAGTAGTACTTAATACTATAATAATACACGAGACATCAAATGTCACTAGGGCTGCACAGGAACCGACCTGAAAACCGCACCCGCCCAAACCCGACAAAACCGCGGGTTTTAAAACCGAACCCGCCTGCTACGGGTTGGTATACGGTTTTGAAAATTCAAAACCCGGTCACCACGGGTCGGTTTACGGGTTTAGTGTAACACCCGCCCGAACCCGCCCGTAGAACCCGTTTACTTTGAGCCGTTGATTGAGATTTAATCCTAACCATCCATCTATCATAAAACTTAACCTAATTTTTCGATCCCTATTCATTCATTCTCTTCAGTCTTCTTCTCCGCCTTCACTTCAGTCTTCAGAGGCGACTGCTAATGCTTATCTGCTTGATGCCTTCATCACGTTGTCTTCTTAGATTAGATCACCGAACAAGTTTCAATGTTTCATAGTTCAGTAACTGAAGTTTCATAGGTGAACAAATTCGTAAACTTCCTTTTCTAATTCAAAGAATCAAACTCCTAGTTCTCATTCACAGCTAACAACACCAAGTCACCAACAGGTATTTGCTTTTCCACACTTTTTTTCTTCAACTTTATGTAAATACAGATTTTAGTTACATGGGTTTTGATTGATTTCATTGGGTATAGCTACAGTTGCCAGTTTTCATTTGATTGATTGAATCTAGGGTTTCTTCTTTACTCTTTCTTCTGTTATGTGTAGTGTGTCTGTGAATTGCACCAATGTTTGTTCATTTGTGTCCCTATTTAATCGTAATTGAGATCACATCCATCATCTGTGTCCCTATTTAATAGTTAATCAATCTAAAAGATTGTCTTGTATGGTCTCTTGAGTGTTTTATTGTTAACCACTTTTGAGTTTATGTAGTATGTTCTGATGCTTACCATTAAACTTTGGGTCACATCTACTGTGCAGGTACTTTACTGTCTATCTAGCCTAACTTGCTCCGATAAGAACTTCATTGTCAAGTCTGGAGCTTAGCATGTAGCTGCCAGGAAGGTGTTGCGCTAGTTGCCCCAGATACATTTCCAAGTAAATTGGCGTGCAAGCCCATTACTTCTATTTATAGTCAGCTTCATGATCCTTTGACTGTTTGAAAATTCTCAAAGTTAACATCTCTTCTAAAATCTCAGTAAATCTTACCATGAATGAGATGGATATGAAGTTAAATAGTTGATAATTATGCACCCACGATGAATTACTTAGGTATATGCCACCTACTGTTTGAAGTACCATCTCGTCAAACAGTGCTGTGAATCCTCTGATTCTTACCCAACACGTTTTATTTTGATGTGTAGGGGGCCTTGGGGTGGAAGGAGAGGCGGAAAACTGGGATTTTGGTGTAGGTATGCAACTGTTTCCTTATGTTTTAGTTGTTGAGGTAGTTACTTGAAATTATAATGTCCTCCATCATTAATCAGTAACTCAATGTCATGGAGGATTCCATATAACCAAATGCTAACAATTATTCTTTATTGTTTATCTTCAAAGTGTTGACTCAACTCCACAGCTTTGGTGGGGTAATTCTTGTGTAGAGACTTATATCATGTTGCCAGCCATCACATGATATTCACCTTGATTCTTCCTGTGATCTCAATTAGTAAAGGTTTAAATTTGTTATCAAAGCCTGGTGTATCAGGATCCTCCTGATAAAAGTGAAAATGACAGTATCTCCTGCCCATTGGATTGATATAAATTGGCAGTATCTCGTGCCATTGTATTGTATTGACCTTTCTACTCACTAGATAACTTGGTCTTTCTTTTCCAAGAGGCTTCAAATTGGTGGCTTCTGATGGTACATCTGCGTAGGTGTCTGTCGATTTAATGGTTCACATTGTTTATATATTTTTTATGTTATACCGCCATAAAATATAGGTGTTTCTTGAGCCTGTATCTGTAGTGTATATCCCAGCTTGGTATTTCTGTGGGGTAATTAAGTTAATGATACAACAACAGGAAGTAGTTTTATGCAAGAGCTTACAAATATTCATGGCTTCATGCTGAACATGTTCTGACCATGCAAAAAAAGGAAACAACAATTTAGAGACATCCCGCATCATCTTCAATTTAAGGCGTCATCTATGCTTGCAACATGACTGTTTCTTTCTTAAGTATGTTCTTCATTGAAGCAATCTCCGTTTGTAAACTCTGAGTACTTTAAAATAAATTAATCCTTATTTTTGTGGCTAGTGTATATCCCTTGAAGCAATCTCCATTTGTAAACTCTGAGTACTTTAAAATAAATTAATCTTTAGTATGTTCTTCATTGATGCAATCTCTATTTTTCTATCTGGCACGGGTTAACCCGCGAAATAAACCGAACCCGCCCGACCCGCCTCGGGTCGGTTTCAACCCGACCCGCCTGTGGACGGGTTGGTATACGGTTTTGAATATCAAAACCCGCCTCTAGACGGGTTGGTAGTTGGTTTTACCCCAAAACCGACCCGCCCACCCGTTGTGCATCCCTAAATGTCACAAATGAGGGGATACTAATTAGGGTTCTGGTCTGGCGGTCAACGACATGTGGTGCAGCAGTATGCACCCACTAAAGAGAAGTTCTGGAAAGATCGATAGCAATTGAGTAACAGGAGTGTGAGGATGAGTAACTGACTACTCAACCGCAATTGAAGTGGAGAGCGGTTGTCAATACCTTCTCCACCTTCACCACTACTCAACCATCGACAGTTTCTTCCAGAAAAGAGGTCGAGTGGTTACAATAGCTATGATATAAATAATGTTCAATCTATTGAACAAAGGGATACAAGTTTTCAAGTCTGAATACGACAACAAGTTTACTCTGAAACAGAACAATTCAAGTCGATAAACCTTATCACGCAGAAGAATTGTTCATAGTTATTCACACCAATTACATCCAACAGAGTCTGATACTATGACCTCATTCTTCTCTCGATTTCCTCCCTAAGACCAACCCTTCTCCTTCTCATTTTGTGAAAGACTGGAACGGCCATTGCTTAATTTAGGCCAGGATAATACAGATTGATCTCTCGAATCTAAACAAAGTGCTTCAATAACACAAATATTTTAAGGATTGATGAATTGTCACCATTTCACCCCACTTTTCCCAAAATAACCTTCAATTTGTTTTTTTCCTACAAACACCTAGATATAGTGAAAACAAACGATAACGATAAATACTCCTAATAAACTTGTATAACTAATAAAACTTTATGCCCGGAAAATAAAAATCATCCGTAATCAATTAATATCTAGGTACACGTAATAATGAAGTTTATAAAAAAATAAATATAAAGCGAAAGATAAAACAAAACAAAACTAAAATTCAAACCAAAATCACCCAAAGACCCTGTTGGTGTTGTGTTGGGGAGGTGGCGTACTGGTGGAAGGTGGATTGGAGAGGAGCATAAGTTCATCTCTCTGTTGAAGGTGGAACAGGTCGTAAGAGGGTAGGTTTTGGAGATGATATAGGTTTAGAGGAGTAAAATCTCCTCTCTGATTGGAAGTAGAAGACAGGCGTGCAGTGGCTTGTCTAGGGTTGCAACTTGTCTTTGCTTTTTATAGACTTCTATCCCTTTAAACTCGAATGGATGAAGACCCACTTTCCTAATTAGATACAAACTCTAAAATTGCTCTCAATCAGCCCCATTCATTCACAATAATCAACGGCAACAGTATCAATTCAAACTATTTCTCGGTGATAAAACTCTGTTCTTGGTTCCTTTTCGAACTTAAATCAGTTTCTAATCCAACAGAAACTCTTCATATAGCTCTTTAATCTCATCCGTTTATCCCAATCTTTTCTGTTTTCTCGGCCAAGCAACACAACCCATTATTGTCTTGTCTCGCTATCTACTGCCTTCTCTCGAGCTCCACTAACTTCTCTCTTTGTTCAATCGAACCATACACTCGAGCTCTCTGCTGTAACTGCATCACTTCAACCTTTATTCACTGCCATCAATATTCAATAGCCTCACTTCCATCATCTACAGCAAAAGTCATTCGAACCTAAACTATGTATCTGTCTCAGCTGCAAATTATATCTCTTCAAACTCTCTCATCATCGCTTCCAGCAACTATTACATCGACAACCTCTCTGCCTCCATGAACTGCCAACAACTAGTTCATATTCTCTGCTGGTTTTTTAACTGAAATTTACGAAACCCATCATCACCATTCTCTTCCTTTCTTCTTCTCGCTGTCTCAAACATCCACAGTAACAACTCTTCTTGCCATCATCATATCGACTCTCCATCTCTATCGAAACTATTCTCAGCTCAGTAAATCACTGCCAACACCAACCTCGAGCAAAACCCATTCTTAATCTCGCTGCCAATCTCGATCACGATTCCATCAACATAAACTCCATCAATGGCAGTTCCAACCATTCGAGTCTCAAGTGACTTGAAACCCATCACCGAGTAACCATCACAGTTCCCATGTCTTCAATTGTTCAATGGTAGCATCATATTTTATTTGCAGAAATCCATCTCGACCACTGACATCCACAGTCATCACCTTTTTTCGATCTCAAACACCAACAGCATCAATGGCAGAAGCTGGACGCGAGAAAACCATAACAGACTCTCTTGCTGTGAACTGCGTAGTTGGGTAAGGAAAGAGATGGTGTGCCCTTAGGGAATTAGACGGTGCCTTTAACGCTATTTGAAAACTGGAAGCCCCAAGTAATTCATCAGGTGCCTTTAGTAACTCGTGCTCTCAGTTTGTTGAATTGTCAGTTCCGGAGAACCGACAAGCCTAATTTCTTGTTTCGGCCATAACTTTCTCATACATAACTTTCTCATACGATGTCGAAATGACTTCATTCTTTCACCGTTGGCTTTGTTTCTCGCTCTCTACGTGATTATGACAAGAAATCCTGGATTTTAACGAGTTCCACCTGGTATTTGGCCCTTCTTCCTTTGTAGCACTTCTTTTGTTGCACAATTAAGTGTTGATTCACTTCTTTTGGATTATTTCACCTACTAATAGATAAATAAACAAAAACAAACGTAATATACAATAATTCACAAGAAATCTAGAAAAAACTAGTATGAAATTGACACTCTAAATATGTAAAATATGCACTTATCAAATAGCAATTTTAAAAGAAAAAGGAAAGAAGAGAAAAATAGTTGTTTCTGTCTTGAACGATATTTAGTTTTTTGTATGGATAAATGTATTTGAGTCTTTGTGTAAAAGTCTGTTGGTCTTTCTTTAGTGATTGTTACGCGTTTGGATGATTTAAAAATTTTCCAAGATATGCTTCATGTCTTGCGTATGAGAACATAGGTATGTCTACAAGTGAAGTTGGATCAGTTTCATGTCATCCAACAAGCAAGCGTAAGAGAACTGTAATTCTGGCATGTTGAGTAGATGACGGATTTGAATGTACCAAGGAATGGTTCATATGCATACTCTGCAAGTAAATTGTTCAACCAATATTACTAAATCAAGTATGGTTTAGAGTTGTAAATTATACGTTTGATACACGTTCAATTTAAGGGAGGCTGTTGAAATACAAGTAGATTGTAGAATAAGTATCTAGGATAAGATGTTGGTCAGTTATGTATGTGAGGTCCTATGTATTTATATATGTTGCCAAATCAGTAATTTCGTATCCAAGATTATTGACAATTTAATCTTTGTGTTGATCATTTTTGACTCTCTAATTTCATCTCTATGCATTTATATCAGAAATCCAACCTAATATTTTGATCAACTGTCACTTTCGTATAACTGACATTATAAACTTCATTTTTGGGCTCTCTGGGAAAAGCCCAAACAACCAATACCTTTCCCATTGTCAAACAGGATGAGAATTACTTCTCTTTTTATTTATCTTCAGTTTTCGTTCACGAGAAAATTCACGTCCCCAGGTTCGTTTATACTCGTTCACTTGTGGACGAGAAATAACAACTTCCCCATAAACTAAAGCTCTTCATATATTTATTGATAACTTCCCCCCACTTTCCTAAACAAAGCTTCCTGCTTGCCCTCATTACCAACTAGAACCTTAGCTACGTACCACCCACAAGGGGCGAAGAGACTCATATGTTCTACATGTGAGGGGCGCCTTTTTGTATCAAGAGATTAGTTATCTAGTTTTCGATTTGATATACTTTCTTTTCGAGATGACTTGTTTACTATTCAATATCGCCTCTTTAACTTTCATATTTGAAGTATCTATTTATCCAAAAACCCATACCCAGCGAGATAAGCTGACGATGAAGTCAGCTAGCCTGACCTACGACCGCCCTCTCTACCTATTTCTTGCTTGGCAGCGACTCTTCATAATGGTCGGGAAGAAAGAGAAGTTAATCAAAAGTACTTCATTTCATATCATCTTTCAGGGAGTGCAACTAGCTTTGACTTGAATTAGCCCCTTGATCCAGTGACACGGTAGACATCATAATCCAAATAATGAAGTTCAGTTACGTAAACCCTAATGTGATCCCGGAAGTCAGTCAATTCATAAAATTGTCTTAGCCTTCGAAAACATCCACATATTGTTTTATGTTATTTTTATCTTCGTAATAAGGTACTAATACTTCAGAACAACCATTATATTTCATTCCTCCATCAATCATTATTAACCCAAAATAGTCGCAAGTTCTTTTTTTCCTGGTTTCCTTGTTTTGAAACTCAACTTCGAATATAACCTACATCTTTTAACAACTCTGTTGGCCTGTTAAGTATTTTGGTTCATGAACTCAAAAAATGGATTCAGTGAACTCGTAAGAGTGAAAGTAAAATTCAAAGCTTTGTAGGTTTGCGGACTCAAGTGCAAAGGTTCATGAGCATTCACGCGTTGTTAGGTTTGCGAGATCAAAGAGAGTAAGTTCACGAACTTAAATGCATAAAAGGATATGGGAATGATTCGATTCCTTAAGTTCAAGAACTCACCGTATTAGTTTTGCAAACTCAAATGCTCAAAAGTTTCACATGAGAATCTTCTTGTGCTAGGTTTGCGAACACACCTTTTAACTCAAATATCATAAAAGTCGCAGTAGAATTTCTCTTATACTGAGTTTACGAGCTCAATCTTTTAGGTTCGCGAACTCAAATACCATTAAGTCTAAGGAGGATTTTTCTTCAATAGGTTCCTGAACTCACCGTGTTAGGTTCACGAACTCAAATATTAAAAAAAAATAGAAAAAATTCTCTACAATAGGTTCTTGAACTCGGCTTGTTAGGTTTACAAACTTAAGTGACTAATTAACCTTATTTTTGGAGTTATAGGTGATTGAAAATTATTAGTAGTGAACTCCCAAAACAAAACCTTATGAGCTCAAGAATGAATTTGCAAGTCCTGATACTTTCATTAAAACACTTAAGCTTTCTCTCAAGCTTAGTTTTGAATTCTCGACAAGCAAGTGCCTAGAATTCGAAACATCCCTAGACTTAGCAAAAGCTAATCTGTGATATGATCTTCTTTAAATATGATCATTTACTAAAATCCTCGACTTTTGCTACGATATATAGTTAGATAAGATGGGAAAAAAAGTCTGAAAGGAAATACCAGTTTTTGTTTCTTACCTTGATGAAGTTCTTCAAATTGATGCCTTCATGTGATCTTCTTGAGTAACTCGGAAAATCTTAAGACTCTACCATCTAATCTATTACATACCGAAGCTGACTTTAGTTTGCTAAATTGATAGATAGTTTTGGCAACTAAATTTGACAACATACTTGACATACCAAGGTATGTAGGTTCAGCCGAGCATTCGCTCTAACACCTCAGTTTTATCGGAGTTTAAAAAAGAAGTCGATGGCAATTTACCTGAAGTTACTTTTTTAAATAAATAAATAAAGATAGTCCAATGATTTCAAAATCTACTTTTTGTTAACTTACCTAGCATTCGCAAGAGAATTTATTTTGTTTTAGTTGTTATGGCCAAAATCTTAGTATTTTGTTAAGGTTATTACATGGATATACTGGTGGGAGTCCTGATCATTCTCATGTCGGTCCTAGACAGATAAAGGATTAATATCAAACCTCAAAAGTTTTAATTTTAATAAAAATAATCAAATATTAAATATTATTCTCGGAGATCGTCTTTTTTCCTCAAATTAAAGTTTTATGCATATATTCCCATTTATCTAAATAAATATTTTGATTTCAATGGCAAAAAAAATCAATATCCAACTTTTTTGAGATAGAAAATAACTTAAATTTAGGGAATTTAGTATATCTAAATTAGGTAAGATAATCAAAAGTTTAGGGAAAGGTATTTTGATTGTAGAAAATCAAAAGTTTGATATGACAAAAACGGTTAAAAAATAACAAATTGTACGTTAATATTTGACACATGGCCATATCAAATTTTGTCCCTTATTAAAAATTTATCCCCGATATAGATAAAAATCTTAAGATTTTTGTGATATTCGACACAAGTATTTTTTAACATTTTTTTTCCTTTTAAAAGGATAAGCTTTTTTCATGGTGTTCACTTTTGTGATGGATTATGTATCTATTAAATTTAAAGTTTAAACACATTTCCATCTCGATACATTTCTTTCATAAATTTTAGTGTATGCTTGCTCCTTCTGAGTTAATCTTACGGGGCATATTTCAAATATGATAGAAACTACCCTTATTTTGACACAACCCAATTTATGGGCCACAAAGCAGATAGTCACGTGACTATTTTAAAGTCACATTGAGTAATTTTGGGGCGCGTAATTTGTTTTTATATCATGAGATGTGTTTTGCGTTATAGTGGTCATGTTTGAGTTCGATGCAAATTTTATGTTACAAGGTAGATTTTATATCACAAAGCAGATTTTGGAATACATAAGAGATTCATAATCATACAAATAATCATACAAAAAAATTTATTTTAGACGGGGAAATATTTGTGTCACTTAGACATATTTTAATTACGTACTCATAATGGAAAATAAATGTTGAGCCATGAAGTAGGTTTTAGATCATGGGCATCTTTTTATCTTTAAAATAAATTTTGGGTAATTAAATTTCCTTTTAGTTCTATGCACTTACATTCGTGAGAAACCTTTGCCAGTTCCGCACACTGTAACACCGGGGTTCAATTAAAGTTTAGTTGGACCTTTAATTTGAAATTTTCATAACGCTTACTAGTATTGTGTATCATTGTATCATACAATATAGTTAATCTCGGTCCACGACTGAGATGAATCTCTCAATTTCGACAAGACGAGATCTACATCAGAAATTTTCAGAGATGCCCGAGATCTTACCAAGATAAGTTAGCATGTCAAGGGGTAATCTGCAATTTATTATAAAAATCAAAGGCAGCCTTATGATATGTGATTTTGTTTTTGTGGCGTGAAATTATGAATCATACTGTTAGGGGTAAGTTTAAGTTAGTTTAAAATCCCAATATTTTATCAATTGCTTAATTAAGTGGTATAAAATTTGGAAATAAGATGTCAAAATTTTATCGGAAATCTCACAGAATACATGTGTCCTTAGGCTAACCGCTATGGTACCCAAATTCAAAAATCAACTTGTCAAAATCATGGTGACATCCCTTGATTCAACGTAGTGTTTAAGGGAATGCTTGAACGTTATCTTGAATCAAGTTTGTTGCGCCTAATAGTTGGGCGCACATAAATTTACTTAGACGCATTAAATATGAGCCATCAGATTTGATTTTATGAGTTAAAATCTAACGGCTCATCTATTTGCGTCAAACCACTGGGCGCATCAATCCTGAACCATCAGATATAACTTTATGAGTTAAAATCTAACGACTCATCTATTTGCGCACAAGCATTGGTGATGCAGATGAGCAGGCTATAACCTATTTGGAGGCTAAAGACCCGAGTGTCGTAATTTAGCTCAAGAGGGGTCCATTTTGATTGGAAACAGGCCAACGATCAAGACATGAACGACTTTGTCTCATGGTCTTCAGTTTTTTAGCCAAATTCCATCGTTTAGGGCTTCAAACATGCGTTTTTGTTATTTTATGAAAGTTTTTATTTTGTTAATAACTTCTTCATTAGGAGTCCGTTTGGGTCGCTGTTTGCGGCAAATAGTTTTATTTTATCATTACTTTCATTATTTTGGGTCGAACAAAATTTGCAAAAAATAACAAATTAGGGTTTGAGTCGGTTTAGAGGTTTTTTCATCCTTTCTTGACCAACAAGTTAGGGTTTTTCCCCAAGTCTATAAAAGAGTTCTCCATGTATTATTTTAAACAGCTGAATTTGATTAATAAGAATTAATTTCTTAAACTTGTTCAAGTTTAATCGATTATTATTTAAAGTCGGGAAACCGAAGTCTAAATAATTATCGTTGTTCATAGTCGATATTCCTAGGAATATTTGAAGTCTGAACAAAACTTTTCTTTTCTTTATTTTCTTTATTATCCACTGCATCAAATGGGCGTACAAATTGAATTGTCAATTGTCATAGTGGTAAGGACTTAATTCAAGCTGACGTGGCGACAATTTAAATCTTGAATTTGGAGAGCCATTGCTTGGGCGCACAAATTGAATTATCAATAGTCATAGTGGTAATGACTTGATTCAAGCTAACGTGGTGAAAATTTGAATCTTGAATTCGGAGAGCCATTGCTTGGGCGCACAAATTGAATTGTCATAGTGGTAAGGACTTGATTCAAACTGGCGTGGCGACAACTTAAATCTTAAATTTGGTCCAAGCATTGAACGCACAAATTGAATTATCATAGTATTAAAGACTTGATTCAAGCTGACCCACGATAATTTGAATCTTGATTTTGAAGAGTCATTGTTTGGGCAAACAAATTGAATTTGGAGAATCATAGGGGTTAGTCTAATATCCTGGCCTATGACTAGACCAATACCATTCAATACATTGGCATCTTATGTTCTTTATGTGGTTCGATAACGGCTCACCTAAAAACGGCCTCTTTGACATGTCTGGCGTGAAAACCTAATTTTCTAGTTTCTCATACTACGTCCCGCCCAAAATGGTTTGAAAGTCTGTCACCCTCTCTTAAATCATAGATAGACTAGTATTTGTCTTCTGACGTTTCAGTATCCGTTGGCCAAAGTCTCTCTCTCTCTCTCGTCGTCCGTGCAATGGTACTTCACTCAAAAACCCTAACTTTTCATTATCTATCCAACAAAACTCTCTCTCATCTGAATGCGTGATTTATTTTTCCCTTTTCTAATTACAGGCACCACAACAACCACCAGAAATTGCATCAACTTCTATAAATGAAGAAGAAACACCACAACAACCACCAGAAGTTGCAGTAATTTACAGAAGAAGAAGAGAAAGAAGTACTAATAACGACAGTCACGAAATAATGTAGGAAATATTAGATCCCCTTATATTATCTGGGCTTTTATAGTATGGGTTTGTTTTCGTTTTGATCAGTTGTTACTTTTATTGATTAAAGTTTGAATCTTTTTAATATACAGAGGGGTTTTCCCACAGAAGCATAATCGCTTGAATTTGGCAGCTAGGAAGATCAGTTGGAACCGTTCCCTTTCCATCAGGTTTTTGCCCTAATTGTCTTAATTTTTGTACTGTTTTCATTTTACGTTGATGTTTTTGCACAGTTGATATCTGCCGATTTTGATAACCTATGCCATTTTGTAAGTAAAATGTTTGAATGCTGGCGCGTTTGGTGCACCCGGTGCCAAATTCACTGTAGTCTTGTAGATGCTAGCCATTCACCCAGCGGGTTGCCCATCCAACAGGGGGTAGGCAATCCGAACCACATTTTGTACGATGTTGGTAAGAAATATGGGATAGGATCCCTTGACATGCTTAAATTGACTGTCTCTAGAATTTGGCGCATGTTTTTTTGTGGCACCCAAATGAAATCTAGTCACAGGCTAATAATTTTGTAATATGTTCTTTTCATTGTGCATTACATTTAAAAAAAATACATAAAGCATTTTGTTATGGGTAACCTTACAATCTACCAGTTTGAATATCAACCGTTAGTTAAAGTGTAATGATAATGTCAATCTAAGCATGTTAAAGGATCCTACCCCAAGAAAGATTTGCATTATAAAATTTTACTGATGGATATATTTGGGAAGCCAGTTTAGTGAAGATATAGTGTTTGTATATGACAGAGGAAGAACTAGTATTGCCATCTCATCACCATGTGTACGTTATCAACCTCCATTAAGACAACAAAAGGGAGTCAAACGGAAACCGCCCATCCCTAGAGTATGTTCTAACAACTTGTACTTATTTGCAATATGGACCGAGAGTGGAGGTGCTAAACTAATTTCTGCAATCGTGTGATTCTTTTTTTTTTATCTTTGTTTTGTTCACAGAAGAAAAATGTGATACCTACAAATTTTGAGAAGGAAAAGGCATACTTCGAAGAGGTTGACTCATTTAAGTTTCTGGAGGAAAGTCCTTCACCTAAAACCTTCTGTACATGGGCAATGGGTGCTACCCAAAGTGATTATTTAGTTCTACCGAAATTAAACACCAGATTGGGTAAATGGCTAGTCGCAAATAATCTGAATTTCAGTTGTGGACCTTCTAGCACGTTAACCAATATATTGAAGACTCCAATGATGCCATTGGAGTGTATCAACAGTGAAGGTCCTATGATATCAGAGGAGAAAACCCCGGAAAGGGTAGCTCGAAAACTCTCCTTGGATTTGCTTCCTCCACACACTAGTTCAAGTTTAATCGACAAGGACTCAGAAAAGAGCAATGCAGAAGCGTCTACTATGGTTGATGAAGGTTGTGAAGAAATACAAAAGTCAATTGAAAGGCTTTCTTTGACGCAACGACTGTCCTTTTTGGATGATAATCAACAGGATCCATTTATGTCACTGCTAGCAGCTTGCAAGCAGTCTGCTCCTTCCACACTATTGGACTTGTTCTCTAAGCACTGGTTCGTTGTCTATTCATTTCAATGCTACTATCCTTTGTGCTTATTATAAGAAAAAGGTTTGACTGCCCGCACATTTGTTCCATGTGGTACCCTATATCCACCATAATGCCAGGCATTCAGCTCAACAGGTTGCCCATCCGGCGACAATTAGGGCATCCACGTGGGACGCATGCACTGTGCGCGCTTATGGTTTAGTATAACTATCTAGGTATCAGTAGACCTCTAGTATAAATTCTCCTATGCATTTCTCTTTGCTTTCTTTAGCTGTAGTCTGTAGGCATGCCTGTCTAACATGTCGGGTTTTAAATTTTGGCCATTTTCATATTTCTTGTGATGGAAGATTTGCATTATCTTGAAAACAGTGACCCTGGTAGTATAGAGAAGATTGGTGAGGGAACATTTGGAGAAGCCTTCAGGGCTGGTGGGAGAGTCTGCAAAATAGTGCTGATTGACGGTGATTTTAAAGTGAACGGGGAAGTACAAAAGGTATTAAGGTCAGTCATTTATCTTTCTTCAGGGTGATTATTTTCAGGCTTTTTATCAATGTAAAGTTCACAAATATGGTTACTCTGAGTTCGAAAGGTTCATTTTGTAGTTGTAAAAACGTAAGTTTCTAATATTTGTGTCTTATAACTTTCAAGTTTATTCATATGCTTCTCAACTCGAGGGCATGTACTATTACCGAGGGGATTCAGTGAATTATTATTCAGGATCTTTGTTTGGTTTTATTTTAATGCATATCCTTGTTTTTGTCAGAGATCCTCAGAATTGCTGGAGGAGGTATTGCTTTCCTGGGCTCTGAACAGTTTGAAAGGTCAAGAAGGCGATTTAGATAACACATGCACAACCTTCATAGAAACATTAGAGTATGTGCTGCCTCTGCATAAACACATGCATCATGCTTACTGTCTTTAGATTGATCATGCCTCAGCAAACTATGATTGATTGGTTAGGTCATGTTATCATACTCATTGCTCTTACACCTATGTCAACATGGTTCCATTTCCATTGATAGTCAAATCCGTGGTCTAGAATCTGCCGTAAAGGAAGTTAAATTGGTTCCATAATATTTCGATGCGAACTTATAAAGGATATCATGTTTATATCTGCACAGTGTACGAGTTTGTCAAGGTGTATATGATGCTTCCCTCATAAAAGCATGGGATGATTGGGATGTAACAAATAAATCAGTAAACGATCACCCTAAAGAATTTCCAGGAGAACAGGTTAGTTTCATCCCAAACACTAATTTTTTTCGATAGGGAAATCATCTCTCCATCCGAATCCTCACAATCTTTTTCAAACCATTTGAACGAATTTAGTATCATAACCTTTTTATTGAGCTGGAGTTCGTAGTTCTGTTACTTGTAAGAATAATCTAATTGTTTCTTGTCCAGCATGAGTTGATTTCCTCACAATATTCATACTCTGAGAAAACCTACCCTCACCAAAACTAACCCTAGATGATTCTTCCCAACAACGTTCAGGGTACAGATTGAGTTTTTTGTTTTCCACAATTTACTTGCTAATCTAATTAAGTTTTGTTCAGTGCTATCTTGTGTTTGTCCTAGCGCATGGTGGTAAAGACCTTGAAAGCTTTGTGCTCTCAAATTTTGAAGAAGCCAAGAGCTTATTGGTTCAGGTGGGGTTCTGACTTTCTCAACTCTTTGACAAACCCATTTTCCACATAGGTTTATAACTAAATTAATCTCTTATTCTACATTTCAGGTTGCAGCTGCCTTAGCTGTGGCAGAAGCTGCTTATGAATTTGAACATCGAGATCTCCACTGGTCTAATTTAATCATCTATTTACATTACTACTAGTTTGACTGTCTATCAGCAATCTCCATGATATACTATTACTGAGCTGACATCAAATTACCTCCACAGGGGAAATATCCTTTTAACTCAAACGGAAGCTAAAACTAAAAATTTTGTTCTTGAGGGAAGACAAATGTGGGCAAGAACGTTTGGATTGTCAATATCAATAATTGATTTCACCCTTTCCCGAATCAATACTGGTAATTACCTACTCAAACACTGGATATATTTTTAAAATTTTGCAGATTCAGACATTTGTTTTATTTTCTGCATGCAGGAGAAAGGATACATTATCTTGACCTATCTAATGATCCAGAACTGTTCAAGGGCCCTAAAGGTTGTAAGCAGGTAGGACAAAGAATACCTGAAAAAGATGTATAAGTCTTAAGTTCTGTTATTTTTATTGACTTGGCTTTTTCATTTTTCGTAGTCAGAAACATATAGGAAGATGAGGGAGGTTACTGAAGAGTGCTGGGAAGGAAGGTATGGTTGTCGATCTCTGTATTTTTACTAATTGTACCTGTAAGAGCTAAAGGAAGCATCTTATGTTTTAAGGCCTAAGGCTTTCATATGTTGTCATAACAATGGACAATTTATGTCTTGAACCTTTTTGATTTTCCTGATCAACAGCTTCCCCAAGACGAATGTGTTATGGCTGCAATACCTGGTTGACATTTTGCTGCTGAAGAAATCATTTGTTAGTTGAGATCGAAGATGATGTTCCTACTGTGTTATATTCTTCCATTTTCTAATTCAGCTTACTTTTATTCATAGCTGCATTTGCATTACTGCCATTTGATCTGAGAAAGTACATATGTTTGCCAGAGTCGAACCAAAAACGATGAAAGGGATCTACGTTCGCTGAAGATACGATAAGGCACGTGCTGTTCTGCGAAAGAAGCAATAGCTGATTCTTTCTTCAGCAGCTTGTTGCTTGACCGTGACATCTGACACAAAAACAACAAAGAAGACCAAAGATTAACTTATCGACAGTATCACCCTAGTTCACACTCTTGTAAATAAACTGTATTTTGATACTCTCCCCGGTAAAAAACATGGTTGCCATGCTGTACTGGAATAACTTATTCAACAAAAGGCACTCTTATGCAGATAGACCACCGCAGCGGTTTAGTGAGAGGACATAATTCGTAATTTTGGTTAATGTTGTACTAAATTGTTTGTTTTAGTTAATGAGTGCAGACATTCACCGACTCTCACATAGTAAATCTTGCACATCTTTCTTCATATTTCAATTGTTTGTAATGAGCTAATCCCAAGAAAGTTTAGGAAAGTTAAAGCATTAGCCCTCTAAAATTAAGATATTCAAAGTATGTTCACAAGTCTAAAAGTTGTCATCACAAAGACAAATCGCAAAGATTGTAAAGTTGATTGATTGAAATTTGAAAACCATATCTAAGATAACTACTAGCGTTTCTTTTTCTCACGGAGAGAGATGTTCAAGTTGATTGCCCAAAAGTGTTTATACCCCCTTAAAACCTTATCACATGGATGACCATCTTTTCTATTTCTCTTGGCTGGAAGATCTAGTCAGACAAAGATGCTTTTGATACATTTTAGGGCTTTTGGAATTCTAGATATTGTGTCACCAATGACAAATCCTATAGAGGAATCCTTGATTAGATTAGTATATCCATAACATGCAGAAACCATCATACCCACTGCCTTAATTCAGGCATTTTAGAGACTCTACGTAGTGATGATGCAAGTAGTCAGAAGTTAAACCTACTTGCACCTTAACATTTAGCACTGCTTTTGACCACTGAAACAAAAACAAACTATATAAATCTATTTACTTAAAGAAGGCGTACCAGGAGCAGAAATCAATCCCAAACTAATTTTTATATTTTTTATTTCTTAAAACTAAAAAATAATTTTTTAAGTGATATTTAAACAGGTTATTAAAATTGAGACCTGAAATCTAATCAGACGGATATGGGTATGCAGGCAGGCAGGCAGGCAAACGCAACCTACAGTTAGCATCCTGAAGTACAACCTTTGATACATCCCTTAGATAGTTTATGTGTTTGTAGCTGAAATGGGGGTCAGATAGGCTATAGTAGTCAAATGAGATTTTAAATGACTTTCGAAAAGTTTTCAAATCTATTATTAATCCATAGAGATTTTCGAAGAGTCTCCTAATGTCTTTTGTTATTGGTTAGAGATTTTTTTTAAATCATTTAAGTTTTTTAAAACTCCATGTTATTCGAAGGAGAATTAAAAGTCATTGATTTGTTGTTTTCAGAGATTTGAGGAGACTTTTTTAAGAAAATAGGCATGTTAGAAATCTCTCCCCAAGATATGATATTTTGGGAGACTTGGATATTTGGGGAATATTTATTTTTGAGAGTAGGACCAATTTTTTTTCTCTTTTTTTTGTTTGAGTGGTGACCAAGCAACCGGCCATCTTTCCCAATATCAAACGAGACAACAACGAGAAGATACTAACTAGTGGCGAGATATCATAGCAAATAAAATGTGGGATGAGTGGAATAAAAAAAAACTTAGGCATAGGACAATAGTGAGTTTTATTTTGACAATGAACACATATTTTACTAGATATTCATGGTATATTTATTAATATTATAACGTGCATAAAATAAATCGGTAGATATTTACTAGGTATTCATCGTACTTTTATATATTTTTTTATCTCTATAAATCACAGAGACTCTTTACAAATCTCATTTTTTTGTCTCTACAAGTCACAAAAACTCTTTAAAATACTCTTAGAAAATCACTATAAATCTCTAGATTTTCAGAGAATTTCCGGGAATCACTCAAATAAAAAATCTATAAAAATCTATAGAAATCTCATTTGAATATCCCTGTAAACCCAAGTACCTGGTTTTATAAGGATCAAAATTCTAAAAACTCGAACAATGCTACACCTGGTTTTATAAGGATCAAAATTCTAAAAACTCGAACAATGCTAACTTAACCTGTTGGTTTGCGTAAATCTACTTGGGAAGAATGTCTTATGTAGAGTTCATATGTAACTGTGTAGAATACCAGAATGAATAAATAAATGTCATAATTTCTTATATGAGCCCATGTGTGCCTGCTCAGTGCAGTGCACACTCACTGTAACTGTACATCAGACTCACTGCTCTGTCCATGTCCAACTATTACTAAATGCTACTTTATATCTTCATCCAAACATTTGTAAAGATTAAAGAAAAAGAGTATCAAGCAATGTAGTCAATCTCGGCCGTTACGGCCGAGATCGGCGATTTTCAAGGTATCGGTCATTTTCCTTGACGATATCCGAGATCTCGCTCCCCGCGATTTGAACGCGAATATCGGCCGCGACGTCCGTATCTCGGCCGCGACACCCGTATCTCGGCCGATATTGGACCCAAAAGCTCTTTTTTGAAAAATAAAAATTTTGAATTTTTTTTTTGATGTTTTTTTTTTATTTTTTTTGACAAAAAAGTTGGACCCAAAGCTACTAATGACATCATGGCTCTCGAAATCTGATTTATAAAAAAAAACTTATGTTACCAAAATTCTAGATGAATTCCATCACCAACCCGAGCCAATGATCTAACCCCTCCTCTGTCTTTGATTCGAATGCACGAAACTTCGAATCTTGTCTGCATTGTTCTTCTTCTTCTTCCCGAATTGAGACCTAATCAAGTCAAGGAAGGTAGGATGATAGCTTTGAAAGGAAAAATTGGTTTAGGTTGATTCTTATTTTTGTTTGATGAATGAATTGAATGTATGGTTTTCGAATGATGGATTTATCTTAAACTTATCTTTGCAAGAACTAGAAAGAATTTTGAAGTTATGAAAATCTGCAGCTGTAGTGAATGAAAAATGGGACATAACATGTTTGTGTTATTGCCTGAGTGACCATCTCTTTTTTGCCTCCAGCACATAGCTTGTTGTTTGATTAGAGTTGGTCAAACTTGGTCTTAAACTTTGAAATTAGAGTTGTAATATGCTCGTTGTTTAACTCATTATTTGTTTTTCTTTCTTAAAATTTATGTTTATGTATTATATTTGAAATAAATCTAACATTTACATTTATCCGATATTTCACCGATAATCTCCCCGAGATCAAGGTGTCAAGGTCCCAACCGCGACGCAACCGAGATCCGAGATTGACTACATTGGTATCAAGTATCAAACTGATTCAACTCCTAGAAGAGAAAAGTAATGTTGTTTGATTCTTTGTATTTATGCCCTCTTTAATAAGGAAAGTAAGAAACTTAAGAACATAACAAAATCCTTACCCTTCGTCTCAAAGTAAATAACTTTTATTTGTTATCCCAACAAAACCACCTTTTTTTTCCCTACACACACTTACTTTTTTCAGTGATGCTTTTTTCTTCACCTCCCTATCTGTCTCTGATTCCACTGTTTGCTTTATGGAATGACTTTTAAACTATTTTTGCCAGAGAAATCACATAAAAATTCCAGTTAGAGTTCTTCTTCTGACCCTAAAAAAAAATCTCTCATTTTTTATGGCAATGGGGTGCATTAAGCTCAACTTATCCTACTACTATTGTTACTTCTTCTTGTTCTTCATCTCTTGTTGCATAGTATCTTCTTCTGGTAAGTACAGCTTGAAATCTTTTCTTTTGCACTTTCACATGATTTATTAGGTGAAATGCAATAAAACCCATATTTTTGTTTTGGCTTTTGTAGTTCCAAGAATATTTTGTGAATCTTTAAGTATGTATTTTCATTTACGTCTTCTTTTTTGAGAAGCTAGCTTTGGATCTTGATAAAGGTATCAAATAGTTTCAGGAACGCTTGTGGGTTTCTCCATTGATGCAAGGAGAAACAGTAAATCTGCATTACCTGCTTCAACAACATTATCTTTCCTGAAACAAAACAAGGTGTCTCCCTCTCAGATTAGGGTGTTTGTTGCAGAACCTAAAAATTTGAATGCATTACTAAACACTAGAATACCTATTGAGCTTTACATCAACCTTAGTGTGTTTGAGAACCTACCAATATCCAAAGCTTCAGCTATTTCATGGCTAAACTCCCACTTTCAACCAAACTTAAACATCACTAGTATTATAGTGAGCACTAGCAATACCAACTTAGTAGAAGAGAATCAATTGTCTTTGCTTATACCCACTTTGAATTCAATGAATTCAGCGTTGAAGTGTTTGAAACTAGAAAAGAAAGTGAAGGTATCTGCAGTATTTCAACTTTCAGTTTTGGAGAATCTATACAAACAGAATAAAAGAGAGTTGGGTAGGGTCTTGAGTTTGATTCAGAAATATAGATCATTTGTTATGGTGGAAACAGTTATTGGTGGAGAACTCAGTATGGGAAATCAGTTCATTGGATTGGTAACCAAATCAGCTCTTTGTGCAGCTAATGTTATTCACGGCGAAGATATTTCTATGGTTTTGAACATTAAGAGCTCAGTTAGTCCAAGTGATATGGAAGTGACTAAATTCATTAAGAAGGTGATGATATCTTTAGCAAGTCATTCTCATATCAAAGATAAAGTTTCGGGACTTTTTGCCGAAATTCATCCCATTGAAGAGCAAAATGAACTCAATAGAGAAGAGGAACAGATATTTCATTCTTCCCATAGAGAACTCCTTTTACATGAAGACATCGCAGACATCACTCCTTTTACACCTATTACCTTCCCTACTGTGAACCCAACTACACCAACAATTGTTAGAGTGCCTTCTACAAATCCTGTTACCGTAATGCCAACAAATCCTACTGCGATCGCAGTTCCAGTCCCGTCAACAAATCCATTGCCCACTATGACTCCTATAAATCCAGTTACCACACCCATTACTGTACCCGCTACCAATCCTGTGAATCCATTGGTTCCGGGGATTACAACACCTGTCACAGTTCCAGTCACACCACCTATGGACAACCCTGTAACTAATCCTTTTCCACCTCCAGTCAATGTTCCCGTAACAAATCCAGTTACAACTCCTGCGACTACAAATCCAGTGACATCTCCTGTGACAACAACTCCAGCCACAAATAATCCACCTGCAAATCCTATTTCAGGACAGAGTTGGTGTGTAGCAAAGACTGGAGCTCCAGTGAGTACACTTCAAGCTGCACTTGATTATGCATGTGGGATTAATCCCATAGCTTGCTCAGCAATCCAATCCTCAGGAAACTGCTATAACCCAAATACTCTTCAGAGTCATGCTTCATATGCGTTTAACAGCTACTATCAGAAGAATCCAGTACCTACTAGCTGTGATTTTGGAGGTGCTGCTACGCTTGTTAATGTCAACCCAAGTAAGATATTTAAAAGCTTATATAGATTCATTCATCCTTTTTTTAGCTCCTTCAACTAAATTTCTTTGCTGACAACTTATCAGCAGTGAACTCTTATTCTCTAATTGGCTCCATGATAGCTAATGGAAGTTACCTATCTCTTGAATTTCTTCTTAGGTACCGGATCTTGTGTATTTCAATCATCCGCATCCTCATTACCATCATCGACACCAACACCAATACCGGAATCGACGCCTTCACCAATACCAATATCAACACCGACACAAGTACCAGTACCTATGCCAGAATCGTCGACATCACCCCCATCAACATTTACACCAGAGGGAGGGGTAGCAGGAGTAAGGTAAAAGAGTTGGTCGTGGATTTATCCAATGCCTGAATTTTCAATCACGATTTTCTTAATTCAGGGGTTGTGCACTTATGAACTTCATGTGTCTGACATTTTTTATTTGCAGTTATGATACACCTCCAGCAGCGTTAAATTCAAGTTACCCTACCTCACCTATGACAAACATGTTTGGATCTCAACCCCCTCCAGGAAGTAGCACGTTAGAGCCTTCAATAGCATCTGGGTTGCAGCCGCTACTTACTACCATTATACTATCAACGTCCTTCGCCATTGGCAAACTTTTGTTAGCCTAGTAAACTACTACTCTTTTGAAGGAGCGGCCTGGGTAGATGAGATTTTCAGGTTGTTCTCTTTGAAGCTAGCTTAGGGTAAGCAGTAAGGCATTCGATACATTACATATGCAGTGTCACATCCTTTGCCTCACTGAGATAAGACTACAGGGTAGATGATGTTTATTTAATATCTCTATGAAATAGATAGAAGGATCGCTGCATTTTAACTCATCGTGTATATATCTTTCATTATATCCATATAAGTTTTGAACTGAATGCAGTTTGGATCTCATTGCATATATCCATAAAAGTTTTGAACTAAATGCAGATCGGATGGTCTCACTATTATCAGTTCAACCAATCAGGTCCGGGATGAATTCAATCCTTAAACTCTTTAAGTTGTGGTTCATCAAATGGTTGCTCAGTCTGGTCCGCGACCAAATTTGTGAACCTTACTACATGTAAGGTAACCCTCCAACAGTCATGCAAGTGATATTTTCTTGAAGGAGAGTTGCCTTAATCAGGCATAAAAATAACCTGCTCAAGAATGCTGACTAGCATTCCCCATGAAAAACAGTGCGTCTGATTTGAATGTGTAACGAAGCAAATGATGAAAGAGTTATATGAACATGAAACCAAAATTCTTTCCTAAAATTTGGAGGTACATATTACAAACTACCTGAATGTATTTCGTCTGTGGTGCCTGCTAAAAGCTAAAATTCCCCAAAACAGGTTCTAGAGCTGATGCTGGTTACATACACAGAGATAGATTATACTACCACCACTGACCCCTTTTTTTACACAATCAACTGAGGCTCTAGCTCTACGCTAAACTTCTTAATATTAAACTAAAAGATAAAAGTTAGGGTTCCTAATTTCTTTACATATGTGATGCTAATTTGATGAAGCTTTTACCGTTTCGAAAACACTACCAGGATCAACATCGACATTGAAGCAACAAATTTGAAACCAGAGCTTTCCCAGAAATTTTGTTTGTCGCCGCCTCCAAATAATCCTTGTTGCTTTGCAGCCAACTGATCTCTTAGTTCCTTCAAAATCTTGTCCCTTTTTTCTCCTGTCTGCCAAAACATAACAAAATAGAGTTAAAAAAAACAACAACATAGAATGTCATTTTCTTTCAACACTGTTAAAAGAAATTCACAGAAGTAGGATTTAATACCCTCTGCAGCTTCCGAGTCTGTGTTCGAGCTTCCTGAAGACAGAATTCCAACTTTAGTACCCTCTTTTTCAGATCTTGATCAGCTCTTCGATGTTTCTCCAACTGTATCATAGACAATACAATTCATAGATAAGAATGGACGGAAAACTTAGGAGTGAAGTATAAACTCAGATACAATGTAAGTTTTGATAGTGTTGAGAAGGACACATACCTGTACTTCCAATTCTTTAGTTTTCAGTTTCCAATGAGCAGACATAATCCTCATTTCATCTCTCAGTTTCACTATCTCTTCATCCTTTGCAGCTATAAGCTTATTAAGCTTCTCAATGTTCTTGGGTGACACATCGTCTAGTATTTTTCTTAGCTCGCACTCCTTGCTAGCTCCAGCTTTAGCAACTGCTTGCATTATTTCTTGCTCAATTCGTAACACTTCAGTTTTAAGTTGATTCTGCGAAACTTCCCTTGCCTGAAGGTCTTTCTGTAGATGATCTAGTTGCTCTCCCAGCCTGCGGACATGATCCTCATGGTCTTTAATTATATTGTTTTTCTCATCTAATTCTTTTAATAGATTAACACATTGAAGCTGAGCTGATTCAGCTGCGGTAGCACTGGCATCTGCTGTTGCTTGAGTATCTAAGAGCTGCATTCTTAACTCAGCTAAGTCCTTGAGGTACTACATTGCACAAAATGACTAATTAATAAGTTTGAATTAAAAAAAAAAAGAATAATTAACAAGAAAGTAGCCATGACAGATGAGCGTAAATCTACTGTAGAAGAAGATAACATGTGTTTACGATTATGATGACGAGTACCGTACTACTATACCAAGTCGGTTCTACGATCCAAATTAGCAAAACAAGTCACACTAATAAAATCGGAAAGTAGGCCTTCCCATACAGACAAGGCAACAAAGGTATGCTGTGGTCCACTTCTTGGAATTAAATAAAACTACCAACATAAATCAGCTGCAGGTACTACTATATGATCCACATATATCTGTTTTGGTAGATTAATGAATCAACTCACAGAGTAGATGCACATACACCTTGAGTTAGCACAAATATTTCTCAGATAGATTATCATTAATGTAAGAGTCAAACCATACTTATGCTGAGCCTAACCATAATTTGAAAAAGACTCATCGGATACATGAACCCATCGAAGAAATAAGTGTAGCACACGGAATAAACACAAAATTAGTTAATCAGGTGGAACTAAGCCAAATCTAGCTCTATATAGATGTTGCAACTAAATGTGTGGCTATTTCAATTACACAAAGTTTGGTGAATATGATGGTCACAAGGGAAACAACAAACTGAATACAAGTTGAATTATTGACATGAGAATAAGACAACTAACAAAACTATATACCTGAAACTAAAAAAGCATTATTATAGTAGTATCAGCAAACAAATTATCATCAATTGACATTTTTCTAACACCTTATAAATAATAATTGTATAAACTGCTACAAACAATCTTTCTATGGCTTCACCAAATATTCTAATTTCTACCAAGTATGAACAAAAAGAACATGATTCCAAAAATATATTCATACTAAACAATTTTATTATGAGATCTAGAATCTAGATGCCAAGTATGAACAAAAAATAATCACAACGAATGAAACCCTAAATCCAAAGATCCAGTCTAAAAACAAACTTTGATGTTGATTCTGACCTGTTGAGCTGTGGATGTTGAATTCAGCAACTTCCCATTACTTTCTTCCAAGTTCTTCTGTAATTTGATAATCTCTTCTTCCAAATTCCTAGCCTTTGTCTCCGCTTTCTACACAAGCCCTAATTTTTTGTCTCAAATCCATACTTTAAATTTTAACAAAAGGAACTTCTTTCTGGATCAAGATAATGAAATTTGCATCGTACCTGTCTAGTCAAGGCTTCTCTAACAAAAGATCCTTCTTTTAAAGCAAGTTTATTTCTAACATCTTTGAGTTCAGATGATAATTTCGCAACATTTCTTCTGAAATCATGTTTCCTTTCACTTAAATCCTTCAATAATGGATCTAATTCTCTTACAGATTGTTCTTGTCTTGTAGTAATCGACATCAAGATAAAATGCTATGCTTCAATAAAAATTCCTTTAGATTCTTCAAAAATACAATATGATGTGTCTTACTCCTCAAGCGTTTCTTCCCTTTTTTTTCTAGCTCTTCATCTTCTTCCTTTGGATTCTGAAAATTGTAATTGTTGCCATAATTAGCTTTGAATGCTTATCTTATTTCCGTATTGAAAATGGGTTTCGCATTTATTGTTCACAAGATTTCATAAAAAAAATAAAAATAAAGAGTCATTTTTAAAAATTATGTAAATTCCAAAAAAAATCTGATTAAAGAAACAAGTGTTGACACATGAAAGTTACAGGTGAAGAAAGTTCTTAGTCAGAGTATTTGAGCCACGAATCCTTAGTTGGTGTTTAAAATAAGGAGAAATGTTTGATTCTAATTCAATATAAATAAAAAGGATTCATTATTTCATTTATCATTCAAAACTAACTTATTTTCTAGATTTCAAAAACAAAGTCACAAGATTCATACCAGTGGTTTCTCTGCTGCAGTTAGTACAGAGAAAATATATCAATGGAAGAAAACCCAGAAAGAAAAATGTCTACTTTAAGGATATTAACCTTCTTCTTCAACAGTAACAATAACAGAGAACTTCATTCAAATGAAGCTCTTCAAAAATGAAGTAAACACAATCAAGATGAAATCTGAGACAACCCTACTTAAAAGGAAGCTTCTTTTAGATCATTTCATAAACAAAGAAGAAAGAGATTTTCTTCAGAACCATTTGAAACTTAGGGTTTTGAAAAGTGTTAGAGAGAAGGGTTATTCTTTTTTAGTGATTTTGAAGTAACGGTGGTGATATTAAAACAGAGAGAGAAGGTTTGGAGTTAAGACAGTTGGTTTGGATGCTCCGAACCTAAGGTTCGCAGCATTTTGACATCAAGCGCGGCAATTCAAAATTTTGGGGTGAATTGCTAACAGCCGTTGATGGATGTAACTTGATGGGATGAGTGTCCGGAAGACCATCAGACCTCCTCAAGGTTTGAAATTTGAAAATGAAAACACTCTGTTTTTGATTATTCTGACCTTTCCAGCAGTACAAAGAAATTGGTACCTACACTACTACATCTATGGATTGTGTATAATTATTTATTGGTACAACGGGTACTAAGACCTCATCTTATCATTCATGTAACCGGCGTTTTTTTATCGAAGTAACCGGCGTATATATTCCGGTTAACTATAGTTACCCTTATTTACTAAAACAATCTAGCAATTCCCTCTTAGGTATAAATTGGGTCGTGTCAGCACAAATACAGCCCAACTCAACAAGACACATCATATCAGCTTTATGTGTTGTGTTGGGTCAGATTAATCGACACAGTGGCCCAGTATATCACGTAGTACGAATAAACACGTGGCACATCACGCTAAGAAAGCACGTTATAAAATGTGTAAAACACTACGCAATATGGCATAATACAACACATTTTATGTATATTTTACAAAAGAGTGTTTATTCTGATTAATTTTTGATATTTTAGTTTCGTTATATTGAGTTATTTCAATAACAACACGTACAATATCCAAATATCTTGAAAATATCAACTATAAAAAATACAAAATAAATATGCCAGGCACAGCACAACACGTCCTCAAGCACGGCACAACACGACACGTCTTAATCTCTGGCACGACATAGCACAGCGGGCTCACCTCTTAATATGATTCACGTATAAACAATATTTTTTTGTTGAATTTTTATAATTTTATAATTTAGTATATTCATATATTATGTGTGGATTTTAACGGGTTTTTCATATGCTATATTTTAACCTTTTTTTTTTCTGACACCGTTTTTCGTTTGTTTGGAACATGAGACCAAAATTAATCACCTACAATGGACTTATGGACGTTTTCTCGATTTTACAATTTTATGATTTTTGGGTTTAATTTGTTGGTTTGGATCACTTAGACCGGATTAAGGCTAACCCCTATGGTCCTCCAATTTAACGTTCAAGTTAACAAAACCATTGAATGCATCAAGCTTAAATCAAGTTTGTTGCGAACAATGATTTGGCGCACATAAATTTTACTTTTTGCTTTTTGCACATAAATCAAGCCATATTTAACTTGAATCTTGAATCGTCGTAGTTCGTAGGGAATAGGAGATGTTTCAAACTGATGTGGCGACCAACTTAAAAAGTTGAATTTGATGATCCATAGGGTTAGTCTAAGAACCAACTCAAGTGCAGCGCTACTTGTACGTAGTAGCATAAAATCCTACTACCCAAGATATGCAGATCTAAGTATTAAAACACGGAAGCAATATAAGATAAATGTAAACAAAGCATAGTAGTAAAGTGAAAATGTAAATGACACTTAGGATTTTACGTGGTTCGGTTGTTAATGAAACCTATATCCACGAGATTGTAATATTGGTTGAGTTGAATACAAGTTTGAGTTTGTTTTGGTTACAAATAAGAACATATTTTATCTCTCAAATGATCTTGCAAATATGGTTCATCTCACATAAGAATCCCTTTTTTGTATTAGTAGTCTCTCTCTCAAATTCTACCTGCCTTGAATGTGAACAAATGATCTTCTTCTATAGCCCAAGCTCATACCTCGGAAGACTCAGATATTGAGTAACAATTATTCTCCAATCTCGGACAAGAGTCCGAGTATCTAGCCCTGCTGATCTGAACTATCGTATCATTCTTTGATATGATGCCTACTCTCTTAGTCTTCCCCTAGTATGATAAGTCTGACTTAGCATTTAATGCTCTCCAATGCTCATTTTAATCTCCATCGCTTATTGTAGACACATTTTTATGTCTAAATTGTGCTCAATTCTCTATTTTGTTAATGCTTGATTTTATACTATTTACGAGTTTTTTTTGTCTTTGTAGGTATTTTGAGAAATAAATATTTGTGGAAAAATCGACTCAAAAAGTGTTAAAGGCACCCACCAGTTGGATTGGGGCACCCCTTCTTTAAATTCAAAAAGTTTAAATTGGCGGGAAATGTTCTTCACGTACAGAAAATTCCTGAATTGGTGGCAACCGAATTTTAAGGCATTTGTTGGATGATCTCAAGCTACCCAAGTAAAAAAAAAACAAAAGAAGATCAAACGTGTCAATTCAGAGTGATTCATGCCGGAAAAATCGCTGCAAAATCAAATCCAAGCCGGAAAAGGATAATACTCCATGTTTGAGATTTACACGTGATTGGAGTTGGTTTTAGATAAGGATTTGCATCCTAATCGATTAAGGATGATGTATTAGGGTTATCCAAACCTATAAATACCAAATAGAATCGAAGAAAAGCGAAGCCAGAAACCACCGAAAGTTGACAGGAAAAAAAGTTTCTGCTGCTGCTGCGAAGAAGAACATAAGGCGCTCCAGAAGTGTCGCTGATAGTTTCGGTGAAACAGTCGCATACGCAGCTGCTGAAGCACACTTATTCTTGAAACACTTCAAGTCCGTCTTTATTTACTGTTCTCTTTTCCTTCTTCTGTAACACGGAGAACACTTCTCTGTAACGCTTATAAGCATATCAAATCACATGTGTTATCTCTATTTCACCATTGTAAGCACTTTTTGAGCAATGAAAATATATTTTGAGTGTGTTTCCATTACATTGAGCTAATCACCATCACTGGGGCGACGGAGGAAGCTATTTTTCCAATAATTAAGTGGTTACTTCTATTTTATCTATTAATTGCTTTGAATTAAATTGGAAAATGGTTTTTATCGAATAGTTGTGTTTTCTTTTGATGAGTCATGCTGGGTTTACTGCTTTTGATGTCTCATGCTTACGATTTACAACTATTCTTTTGAAAACCTAACTTTGGCAATGTTTTGATTAAACTGAATACATGAGTTGCAAGATTTTTACCACTTGAAAAATTGGCGAATGGTGGAATCCTTAGTCCTAGTTCTTCCCATCAATTTTAAATCAACTTTACTTTAATCAGTTTTATTTTTAGTTATTAAAAATTAAGATTAAAAATCGAATCTTCACAAGTCTGAGTATCGACCCTTTTTACCACTATATTAAAATCACATCACTCATTCAACATCTTGCTTTACGCGTGTCCTTTTCTCTCTTACCTTGTCAGTCCCCTCGACTGTTACAATCACGTGTGAAAGATGATTCCATACTTCTTCTTTTTTATCTCATATATTACTCCTCTCTTGGATGTTATCCACGTGTATCATAAATTTTATCCCCTCACAGTTTGCCTCTTTTCTTTTCATCAGACAAGGTTAAGATGGGAAGAAAATTATCTTGTCAGAAAGAGTAGTCACATCCTTTCTTTTCCGCCAGCTAGTCTCCCACGTAAACTGAAACGCTCCCACTTTTCTCTCTCGATTACTCCATATGGCATTATATGCTCATGTATGCTAACCCACAATACATTTATTATCCTCCCACTATCTTTTCGGTTATCCCTCATGGCAATTATGAGCCCCCACTTTGTCCATCGGTTACTTCCCACGATTGTTGGTTAATCCCAAAATTCTTTCCTATATAAGAAGATACTATTTCCTCTATTTTCTCATTCTCTTTGTTTTCTTCTCCATCAGAAACTTTCTTTTTTTCTTTGTTATTAACTCCTCTGCTCCTGTTACTGTTGTCGTTTGATTCTTCCCCAAACATTCTCATTATTTATTCCTATATTCTTTCACCATCATGTCTACCAGATCCACTCACAAAAAGAAGTAAGTTTTTTATTTTTAGTTATTCTCCATTTTTCTGATGTTTTTCGAGTTTATGCCTTTTCTGTAAACTGTTGTTTTGATTTTTCTTTAAACTTCTTTCTGTTATTTTTGTACTGGTGCTTTTAATAAGATTTTTTCTTTGAGTTTTTGATATCTTGATAATGATCTTGATGAGTCTTTTCTGATTCTTCTTTCAGCCTTGTTCGCTCTGATGGAAAGAAAGTGATCTCCTCTACATCAACCCCTCCTCCTTCTGGTGATGCCCTCGTAGTTCGACTTCGCCCCCAAACATTGCAAGATATCATCTCTGAGTTCGATTTGAGTAAGTTTCAGGTGTCATTGCCTTTTGGTGTTAGTGGAGTTTTGGATGATAACTGGGTGAAGAATCGTACATGGTCTGTTGACCCGATCATAGTCAGTTATGGTCAACCCGAAGCTGGTCTTCAAATTCCCCTATACGATCCCGAGGATCCTTACTTCTACGAGGCTCTGGATTCTTCACTTCCTTATCGTGGAGTGATGTAATACTCGAGAAACTTCTACCGTATTTTGCCAGAGTTCAGGGAGAGATCAACTGCAATTTTACAGATCCGAGATCGACGTCATTTAATCAGGAAGATTATTTTGTGCGGAACTTTCTTGGAAACAAAAAAAGTTCTCGTTTGAATCTCCGATCCAATTCTTTTCGATCTGATCCGATCCGAGATCCGATCTAATTGGCATCAATCGAGTCCGATCCCTCGTTGATGGTATTTCGAAGCTGTTGACTGATCTTGGCCCCAAACCATCATCGAATTCTTTTCTTCGGAAGACCCATGAAGAAGGATGGTTCAAGATTCCTATCGTGATCAAGGGACCGTGGGTCATTGGTTATAATGTTGATGGTTCGTACAGAGAGGGTCATAGGATTGGAAAGAAATTAAACCAAATACTTTGGTGATTAAAGACTTGGAGTGAAAGTTAAAGCTTAAAGAACGGAAAAGAAGACAAAGAATTTTATTTTAAATTATATATTTTTTTTAGATTTTATTTGTTTAGAAAATTGTATTAGAAAATTTTTATTATTTCTGTAATTTTTCTTTTATTTTTTGGACACTTTTTGGACTTTATTTTGGGACTCTGGACATTATTATTATTTTTAAACCCTACGGAAGGGTAATTTAAATATAAACTGCAACATGGAAGGACGACAATTACGATATTGTTTCGGCCCCTCGGGTTCGTACACTGACACAGGAGTTGGTGGCCCGAGTCGACTACAACCGATTCATCCCCCGTCTGGTACGGGAGGTAAGACTCTATCAACCCACGAATCCCCTACAAATGGGTTTCCTGTATTCCTTCGTATGCATATATGCTGAGGACCTGAATAAGGATTTACTTTTCTAGTAAAGGGCAAGAACTGGCCATACAAGATAAGGACTCGGATTTCATCACCGTTTCCTTCTTGCCCGCTTTAGGAACACGTTACCAAACGCGAACCTAAACCTTAAAATTTTGACTAGTAAGAGACCGATAGGGTAACGAGCTTATAGGAAACTCGTTCAAAAGGACTGTATTGGTTACTTTGTTAGCCTAACTCAAGGTTCAAGAAGATTATTTTAAGTTTATTAGAGCCGCCTTGCAACCCAGGGAAAAGTGCCAAAGAGACAGGGTTATCAAAGCTCCTTAGAGATTATCCTGTTTCTCTTCGACTTAATCTAATTCGGATCGTTCTAAGAGGTTTGCTAAAATTGTAACTAGTTGCCTTTCGAAAGAATATAAGTTGGTCTAGAAACAATCTAAGTGGAGCCATCATGCTTTTTGTTTGATAGATTCAATAGGTTTGATTTGGTTGAGTCAGCCTTGCTTGTGATTGTTTAGAATTTCCTTCCGGTTAGGATTTAATTTTTTAGTTTTTCTTTAGTGTATGCCAAGACCACTCTCTAAGCGATCTTGGAAAATAGACGCTCTAGGTCGTTTCATTAGTAACAAGCCTAGTAGTTTTGTCCCTGGAAACGAGGACCTCGAAGACTCTTCTTTTGAGGGCCTTGTTTTTGATTTTGAGAAATTGACACTGTGTGAAGAAGTTATTACTAGTCCTTTGATAGTGCCAGCAATGAAAACTTTAAAATCTTTGTTGAACCCGACTAAGACTTCTCGTCTATCGTGTATCAAGTTATCTGAAACTCAAGCAAACTATGAGTTGAAACCTGGGATCATACAGATGTTCCCACTCTTCTTAGGGAAAGAAAATGAAAACCCTTACTTTCACATTAGGGAATTTGAAGAAATATGTACTACCCTAAAAATTCATAACATGTCTGATGAAGATTTGAAACTTAGGTTATTTCCTTTTTCCCTGAGAGACAAAGTCAAATCTTGGTTATATAGTTTGCCATCTGAATCCATCGAGACATATGAAGAACTTACCGCTGCCTTTTTATCTAAATTTTTCCCTAAGAACAAAATATCATCTCTTAGGCAAGAAATTTCCACATTTGGGCAACAAGAAGGAGAATCTTTGTATAGGTACTTGGAAAGGTTCAACGAATTAGTAACACAATGTCCCCAACACGGTTTAGAAGAACAAAGACTAGTCAAAATCCTTTATGAAGGGCTAGATTATCCAACAACAATCATGGTTGAGTCATTGTGTTCAGGGAATTTAGAGAGTAAAACTATTAATGAGGCAATGACATTTTTGCATGAAATTGCCGAAAAGACCCATCAATGGGAATGTAGTAAGGAACCCCAGAGAAAAATTCTACCGAGCAGAGGTAATGTCAATAGGGTAGATGGAATTCTTGAATCAGATGCCAAATTTGCAGCTATATAAAAAAGGTTAGAAGCCTTAGAATTAAGTCAATCTAGTCGTGGAATAAAGCCCAAGTCATATTGGGAAGGACACACTGTTGAAGAGCAAGCCCATGCTCTTTATAATAACTATAGATATGATAACCATCAGAAGTTTGATCCATACTCAGAAACCTATAAACCTGGTTGGAGAAACCATCCAAATTTTTCTTGGTCTAAAGGCCAAAATCAAGGTCAATATAGTAACCCTCAAGTTCCACCAGGTTTTGGTTATAATAAGAATTCTTCTGGTCCATCCCAATTTCAGAGCCCTTCAGATAGGAAGATCATGACTTTAGAAGAGTCTCTCACCTTTTTATCTTTTAATACTGCTGAGTTTCAGAAATAGGTTAAACAAAGTTTTGAACAATAAAAAAATGGTCCAGGCTAACTCTCAGGCTATTTACGATTTACAAACCCAGTTTAGTCAGTTGAGTGAGTCTTGGAGAGAAAAAGGAAAGTTCCCCAGTCAACCACAACCCAAGCCTAGAGGAGTTCATGAGTTATCTTCTGACCATGTGAATTCAATTAAAATCCTTAGGAGTGGTAGAGTAGTAGATAATAAGGTAACCTTGCCCGATAGTGAACATGCTGTAGTTCACCCTTCTGAGCCTATAGTTGAAGAGACTGATAAAGTCTCTAAAAAGTCCAATGTGGTTCCCGCTGAACCCGATTTTGTGGCCAAAGCCCCATTCCCATAACTTTTAGTACCAACTAGGAAGGAATCCAACTTTATGATATATTGGATATTTTTAAGCAAGTCAACATCAATCTTCCTTTATTAGATGCAATTAGGCAGATTCCTACTTATGCCAAGTTCCTTAAGGATCTTTGTACACGAAAGCGAAAGCTTAATGTACAGAAGAAAGCCTTTTTAGCTAGTCATGTGAGTTCGATTATCCAGAACAATACAACTCCTAAGTACAAAGACCTAGGTTCCCCAACCATTTCTTGGACAATAGGTAAATACCATGTTGAGAAATCCTTACTTGACTTAGGAGCCAGTGTGAACTTACTTCCGTACTATGTGTACCTCCAGCTAGGACTTGGTGATTTGAAACCTACTCAGATGACACTGCAGGTAGCTGATAGGTCTGTGAAAATTCCTCGTGGTGTCATAGAGGATGTTCTTATTGAGGTCGATAAGTTTATTTATCCAGTAGATTTTGTTGTCCTTGACACCCAACCTGTCCCTGACCCAGAGAATCAAATACCTGTGATATTAGGTCGCCCGTTTTTAGCTACATTTAATGCGATCATTAACTTTCGAAATGGTATTATGAACTTATCTTTTGGTAACATGACTATTGAGCTGAATATTTTCAATATTAGTAACCAACCACCTGAACTAGATGACACATACATTGAAGAGGTGAACATGATAGGAACATTAGTTCATGAGTCATTACCAAACACTTTGTTAGAAGATCCATTAGAGAAATGCCTAGCCCACTTTAGATTTGATGTTGATAATGATAGTGTTATTAATAAGGTGAATACTTTGTTAGATTCTGCACCACCTGATCATAATTTAGAAGAAGCAATTGCCATTTTCAGGAATATGACGATCTAGAAATTAGGGAAATTGTGACTAGTCTATCTAAAGACACTAAAAACCCTAAGTTTGGGGGTACTGATGATTCTTGTGATTATCAAGTATCCCTACTTAAAGTCCATAACTTGGGACTTGATATATGCACCTCTACCATTTTACAAGATCATCTTCAAACTATATTCCCTGAGCCTGGTGATGTCCAGAAAGAAGCTCAGTTGTTAGAAACCCATCCTATGGTCGATGTCGTTTACCTAGGAGATAATACCAAGATTGACTTTGTTTTCCTACCAAAATATTTTCTTCCATATGTGGGAACGTTGAAATTTCAAATGTGTCAGTTATTAAGTTTTCATACTAAACCTAATTACTTTAGGGAATTAGAATCGACACATTTGTTCAAGAATGACCACCTTCATAGTAGTCAATTGTGTGAGTCAAATTTGATTGACTTTGAGGATCCACAATTATTCAGGTTATTATTTATGTGCTTCTAAGTTCTTAGTTGAGTTTTTCAAGACTCTACAACCTGATCTTATTGATCTTACCTACGAGGAAATCCATCCCATGAAAATATTTTATCTAGAACCTTTCATAGAGCATGAACCTTAACCACAACTAGATGTAGTTGTCGTAAACAGAAAACTAGATAAGGGTGTGCTCGGTTTGTTCACTTTCTGGGTCTGGTGCAGTTTTTTTCTATTTTGGATAGCATTATTTTATTTAGATAACCCACAGTTGTTCCGACTATTGCTCTATGATTTTATGAGGTGACGAATTCTTTTTTAGTCTGGCTGAAGACGTTAAAGTTAGCACTTCTTGGGAGGTAACCCATGCTCATGTGATACGGTAATATCTTTCATTAACTCCTTTCATTCGATTGGTAACAGTTTCTCCTTGTTCATATTTTTAATCATTCATCTTTAGAACATTGAGGACAATGTAAGATTTAAGTTTGGGGGTAAGGGAGAAACTTTTGCAATAATAAAACTCCAAAGTCTATAAACTTGTGAACAATTCAGGATGACACTAACCATTCTAGGTGGATGGAAACTTAGCTTTTTTTCTATAGAAATTGGTGTGCCCAGTTAAATGGTCAATTCATAAAAGGACAGAGTTCAGGTGTTATAAATAACATGACATTCGTCACCACATCTAGGAGTTTATCTCGACCATATCACTTTTTGTTTTTACTTTTGCAATTTTGTGTTTCTCTAAGTGATTTGATGGGGCCCAGTATCAAATTGTTATCGCCATCAGGATGAAAATAGAGTGTTTTGAGATCAAGTCCCATTATTGCATTTTAATTCATCAAAAAAAAATAGAATATTGACACTTTGATAGCAATATGTGTGTGTTCTCCCTGTCTCAGTCGCCTAAGCAAGCGTGGAGCGCAGGATCCATGGGAACTATCATGTAAGATGCTGATAAGAACCATGCGCTTGGATTCAATGTGATCCAATCATGTTGTCAATACATTTATTGTTTTATTTTCAATAAGTCGATCGCTGGAACCCTTGTATATACCAGTTGAATCGATATTAGTATTACGATTAAGACCATGTATCTCAATTCATTAGGATTCATCCTGGTACTGACCTTCATACAGATATGGGCAACACCGTTCACCATAGTCAACACGTGCAACCTTCATATTTTCCATGTCCATCTTCTAAATATTTTCATGTGATTGAACTGTGATAGATTCTGAATCTTGTGGTTGAACGGTAATCTGAGTAGAGCTCTGTTATCTTATATATGAATTTTAGTATGCTTGAGTAAACACTCGTGTACAACAATGGACTCATATAGGGTAATGATTCTCATAGCCGAAAAATTGAGTAAGCCAACTAAATAGCTTGTTTAGTGTTTATCCTTAATCGTTCACTAGTCGCTAAAATCTGGAGTAAAGGTTTTGTGGGTATACCTCTTGTAAACCTTCACGAGATAAAACTCGTCCTCTAGGGACATGATAAACACATTTTTGTGTCTAAATTGTGCTCAATTCTCTATTTTGTTAATGCTTGATTTTATACTATTTACGAGTTTTTATGTCTTTGTAGGTATTTTTGAGAAATAAATATTTATGGAAAAATCGACTCAAAAAGTGTTAAAGGCACCCACCAGTTGGATTGGGGGCACCCCTTCTTTAAATTCAAAAATTTAAAATTGGCGGGAAATGTTCTTCACGTACAGAAAATTCCTGAATTGGTGGCAACCGAATTTTAAGGCATTTTTGGATGATCTCAAGCTACCCAAGTAAAAAAAAACAAAAGAAGATCAAACACGTCACTACAGAGTGATTCATGCCGGAAAAATCGCTGCAAAAACAAATCCAAGCCGGAAAAGGATAATACTCCCTGTTTGAGATTTACACGTGATTGGAGTTGGTTTTAGATAAGGATTTGCATCCTAATCGATTAAGGATGATGTATTAGGGTTACCCAAACCTATAAATACCAAATAGAATCGGAGAAAAGCGAAGCCAGAAACCACCGAAAGTTGACAGGAAAAAAGTTTCTGCTGCGAAGAAGAAGAACCTGAAGGACATAAGGTGCTCCAGAAGTGTCGCTGATAGTATCGGTGAAACAGTCGCATGCGCAGCTGCTGAAGCACACTTATTCCCAAAACACTTCAAGTCCGTCTTTCTTTCTTGTTCTTTTTTCCTTCTTCTGTAACACAGAGAACACTTCTCTGTAACGCTTATAAGCATATCAAATCACCCGTGTTATCTCTATTTCACCTTTGTAAGCACTTTTTGAGCAATAAAAATATATTTTGAGTGCGTTTCCATTAAATGAGCTAATCACCATCACTGGGGCGACCGAGGAAGCTATTTTTCCAATAATTAAGTGGTAACTTCTATTTTATCTATTAATTGCTTTGAATTAAATTGAAAAATGGTTTTTTATCAAATAGTTGTGTTTTCTTTTGATGAGTCATGCTGGGTTTACTGCTTTTGATGTCTCATGCTTATGATTTACAACTATTCTTTTGGCAATGTTTTGATTAAACTGAATACATGAGTTGCAAGCTTTTTACCACTTGAAAAATTGGCGAATGGTGGAATCCTTAGTCCCAGTTCTTCCCATCAATTTTAAATCAACTTTATTTTAATCAGTTTTATTTTTAGTTATTAAAAATTAAGATTAAAAATCGAATCTTCACAAGTCTGAGTATCGACCCTTTTTACCAATGTATTAAAATCACATCACTCATTCAACATTTTGCTTTACACGTGTCCTTTTCTCTCTTACATTGTCAGTCCCCTCGACTGTTACAATCACGTGTGAAAGATGATTCCACACTTCTTCTTTTTTATCTCATATATTACTCCTCTCTTGGATGTTATCCACGTGTATCATAAATTTTATCCCCTCACAGTTTGCCTCTTTTCTTTTCATCAGACAAGGTTAAGATGGGAAGAAAATTATCTTGTCAGAAAGTGTAGTCACATCCTTTCTTTTCCGCCAGCTAGTCTCCCACGTAAACTGAACCGCCCCCACTTTTCTCTCTCGATTACTCCATATGGCATTATATGCGCATGTATGTTATCCCACAATACATTTATTATCCTCCCACTATCTTTTCGGTTATCCCTCATGGAAAGTATGAGCCCCTACTTTGTCCATCGGTTACTTCCCACGACTGTTGGTTAATCCCAAAATTCTTTCCTATATAAGAAGATACTATTTCCTCTATTTTCTCATTCTCTTTATTTTCTTCTCCATCAGAAACTTTCTTTTTCTCTTTGTTATTAACTCCTCTGCTCCTACTACTGTTGTCGTTTGATTCTTCCCTAAACATTCTCTTTATTTATTCATATATTCTTTCACCATCATGTCTACCAAATCCACTCACAAAAAGAAGTAAGTTGTTTATTTTCAGTTATTCTCCATTTTTCTGATGTTTTTCGAGTTTTTGCCTTTTCTTCAATCTGTTGTTTTGATTTTTCTTTAAACTTCTTTCTGTTATTTTTGTACTAATGCTTTTAATGAGACTTTTTCTTTGATTTTTTGATATCTTGATAATGATCTTTATGAGTCTTTTCTGATTCTTCTTTCAGCCTTGTTCGCTCTGATGGAAAGAGAGTAATCTCCTCTACATCAACTCCTCCTCCTTCTGGTGATGCCCTCGTAGTTCGACTTTGCCCCCAAACATTGCAAGATATCATCTCTGAGTTCGATTTGAGTAAGTTTCAGGTGTCATTGCCTTTTGGTGTTAGTGGAGTTTTGGATGATAACTGGGTGAAGAATCGCACATGGTCTGTTGACCCAATCATAGTCAGTTATGGTCAACCCGAAGCTGGTCTTCAACTTCCCCTATACGATCCCGAGGATCTTTACTTCTACGAGGCTCTGGCTTCTTCACTTCCTCATCGTGGAGTGATGTAATACTCGAGAAACTTCTACCGCATTTTGCGAGAGTTCAGGGAGAGATCAACTTTTACGGATCCGAGATCGACGCCATTTAATCAGGAAGATTATTTTGTGCGGAACTTTCTTGGAAACAACAAAAGTTCTCGTTTGAATCGTCGATCCAATCCTCCTCACTGGGTAATTGGCATCAATCGAGTTATATCCCTCGTTGATAGTATTTCGAAGTTGTTGACTGATCTTGACCCCAAACCATCATCGAATTCTTTTCTTCGGAAGACCCATGAAGAAGGCTGGTTCAAGATTCCTATCGTGATCAAGGGCCCGTGGGTCATTGGTTATAATGCTGATGGTTCGTACAGAGAGGGTCCTCTTCCCGGATATTCTCACCTTCTCCTTTATGCTCCTTGGAAATTCATTTGGGATGACCGACATGATTGCCTTCCCTCGAAGGTAGTTGTTTCCTCGTTTATTTTTTGCATTTTATGTTATCATGTTAGTGTTTACAATTTATTTTTTCCTTTCTCTAGGTTCCCCGAGCTCCGGTTGGTGCTCATGATAAAGAGGAAGAAGATGATGATGATGAGGATAATGATGACGACGGTCGTAAAAAACGCAAAAGTGATGATGTTGTGAAGGTAAAGAACATTAAATTGTCTTTTTCTTAAGTATATATACTTGCCTCTGTTCTTTTCCTAATCAGCGAGGAAACTTTGAACATGATGGTGGTAAACAAATAAAAGTGAGTTCTTCTGATAAAGGTGGTGATGGTGCTGGTACAAGTAATATTGGTGGTGGTAGTAGAGATGGTGGTGCAAGTAGTGGTGATAAAATTTTGGATCTTGATGGTGACGATTCCGATTCAGAGAGGCCTCGAGTGAATTTGGACGAGTTCGAGTTTGACAAGCCAGAATTGAATCTTGAGGTAAACATGAGTGAGCCCGCAGTTGAGTTGAAAATATCAAAAATACCAACGTGACTCTGCAAAAGAAGGGTGCAAGCACTGGGAAGTCTCTGCCTCAGAGTAGCAAGGAGAAGACTAATGAGAAAATGGTTCTCGTGCGCCTACATCGTGTGGCTGAATCACAATTGGTTATTGGGATGTTTTAAGCGTACTTCTGAGCTCTTTGAGCAGTACCTCGGGATCGGTTCCTTTAAATGTGGCTAATTCTTTTAGTGCATTGGCTTCGACTTCTACGACAAGTATGAGTCGAGCTACCTTAGATTCTCTTACTAGCTTTTTAGATCTGGCTCATCATGTATCACTCTTCAATATGGTGAATCTTTTTATTTTGAATGTTTGTACAAAATCCGAGTGTATTACTTATTTTGTGATTCTTTATGCAGACTTCGAATCATAATTTGGTGTTGATGCATTCGCAGATCCTGGAGAAGCAAAGGGCTGAGGCTGTGGAGAAGCGAGCTCGAGAAGTGTCCCAGACTGCTGAAGGCATTATTTTATTATCTCGCACTCGTCACTTATTTGCCTCTGCTTGAGTTTGAATATCATTTTTCCGATAGGTAGCTTCGATATTGAGATCCAACCTTGGGACCAAATTGCATGAGGCTCAGAAGTATGAGAAAGAGGAAAAACAGTCTTTTCGAACTTTGAATTTTAAATATGAGGAACTAGCCTTTCAAGTTCGGATGATGTTAAGAGAGTGAAGACTCAGGATGAAATGTTGCTCATTCATCAAGATAAGATTAAATCATCGCGCGAACAGCGAGATACCTATCGAGAGGATGCCTTCAGAAGTGATAAAAAGGTGGCCTTGAAGGAGGATCTTCAGTTTGTGGCTACGATCGAGATCGATTGGTGAACTTTAAATATACTGTAACGTAAAATCACAAACATGATCTGCGAGACGCTCGGAAGAAGTATGACAGGATGTTGAAGTAATTTCAGGAGCAAGAAGTTAAGTTGAAGAAGTACAAAGGCTCAGTGCTAGATAAAAATATTGAGATTCGTAGTAAGCTACACCATGATCGTATTGAGGCCGAGAAAAATTTGAATCTTATGTTAGAAGGTAGCTTTCTTAGGAAATCTGTCTGTTCACTTGCCTCTGACTAGATTGTAATCTTCTCCTTTTGTTTTTTGGTTATACAGGATCCCGAATTGAAGCTGAGCGACTTCGTGAAGATCAAGAGAAGCTTCAAAGGGAGAAAGAGGTAGCTGAAGAAGGCGAATTGGTACAAGTCCGAGCGCTATGAAAGTGGTTGTCTTCTTCAAGACTTGAAGAAGAAATTTCAAAATTCTATATGACCTTGCACGCAAAGAATTTTCAGGCTCAAGTTGATGGGCTCAAGTATGCTCTTGCCTCTGCGAAGGATGGATCTTCTGTTGATGCTCCGAGTCTAATTGAGAGATCGGACAGACCATTCAACCTGTGCAACCACAGGTTAAGGCGTCCCGAGCTGGAGTTGCGCGAGGTGAGTCCCAAGTTGAAGGACAGAACGAGAGCATTACTGATTCCGAGATTAGTTGTACTCAACCCGCTCAACCTTAGCTCAGATTTGTTGATGGAAGTGATAATGATGGTGTTCGCAGCCCGACTCAATCTTTCTTTGTTCTTGTTGTTACTTTGTTTTGTTGATGTTTCTTTATTAATTTCCTATGTTGAACTTTTTTCTTCTTGTTTTTTTTTGTGGTTCTCTTGGTGAACCTGATGATGTAGTTACTTTCGGCTTCGTGCCTTTATTCTGAATAAATGAATCTTTTTGTACTTTGTGAAATTCCCGCAATTGCCTTAATTCTACTTTGATGTTCTTATTTCCTGAGAAAACCATTGTGTTGTTAATGTATAGTATTACTTCCTGATCGCATATGACTGAGATTGTGTGAGATTATATTCGATTTTATGTATTGTGCGAGGTTATACTCGTATGGTGCTAAGACCCTTGGATATAAACCATCTGGTGGTGCCCCCTGCTCTGGGGTGTATCCAAATAGTTAACAAGACTCCTCCTAACGAGTATGCCTGGTGTCCCCCATTTATAGTCCCCACAATGCAAGGGATACCTGCATTGCTAGTTACGTATCCAACCTATGGTATCTTGTGGGGGACGGTACCTCTGCTCGAAACGGTGTCAGGAGCCAACTGATGTCATTGAGTGGCCGGTACCTCCTTATTAGAAGGGCATCGCCCAACCTTGATTGGTTGAACAAAACTGGTTGGGTTCTTGAGTGAATACATCCCTCAGGCGTCTACTTTATCAACAGATGTATTAGATCCCTACCACCCAGCATCGCGTAAGGATCACCCGGAGCGAGAATTAGGTCCCCTTCATCTCGCTTTTTGTTAGATGAAATGAAATAAGTATGCCCATGGGCAGGTCGCAGCTAACGAATAATATCCTTGTTAATGTAGTTAGGTCTATACCTTTCATGACATTGTGCTTGAGTGCACTTGGAGCTGCAGCTTGTGCATTTTATGGGAAGTATTGTTTGAGGAACTGGATGTTCCAAGAATGTTTTTATAATTTTCCATGTCTATCGCGCAAGATGTAGGAGCCTTTTCCAATGCATTTGATGAATGAAGTAAGGTCCATCGAAGGTTGGGCCTAATTTTCCCGAGTACTCGTATGGTGGTATCTGTCGTAGAACTAGTTCTTCAGGCTAGAATTCTCGTGGTCGGACTCGCTTATTGTATTATCTCCCCAATCTTCGATGATACTTTTCCAAAGCTTGGAGTGAAATTTACCTGTTTTCTTCCAAGTCATCCAACTTTGATAAGATCATATCGGTTGTGAGATTTTTCTCCTATGCTTCAGTTTTTATAGTCGGGATCATGACCTCAGTTGGTACTACTGCCTTAGTTTCATATGTTAAGAGGAAAGGTGACATGCCAGTTGCCTCTCTCCTTGTTGTTCGATAAGCCCAAAGTTACATTGTGGAGTTGCTCACACCAACCTTGTTTGATCCATCTTACTTCCTTTTAAATTGTCAGCGGTAGTTTTGTTAGTAGCCTGAACTTGTTCATTGCTTGCAGGATAAATGGGTGTAGACTTCTTTTTCTGAATCTTGAAAGCGTTGAACATGAAATAAATGTTTTCTACTTGAAACTGTACACCATTGTCGGATACTATTGCTGCTAGAATCCCAAATATGCGTACGATGTTCTCGAAGATGAATTTGAGTACATCCTTGTCTCGGATATTATTTAAAGCCTTGGCCTCAACCCATTTGGTGAAATAATATGTTGCCATTATCAACTACTTTATTTCCTTTGTTTTATGCTATAAAGGTCCAACGATATCGATTCCCCATTTGGCGAATAGCCAAGGACAAAGGACTGAATGCAACTTAGTATATGAAGCTTTGTTTTTCTTCACGAATCGTTGATACTCTTCACATCGTCGATCCAAGTATTTGGCGTCCATATGCATGTAGGGAAGAAGTATCCTTGAGTTCTTTCCTTTTGTGTTAATGATCTGGAAGCACTGTGGTTTCCTGCATTTCTATAATGTATTGCATCAAGGATTTTTAATCTTTTTTTTTCTGGAAAGACATCGTAGCAATGGTCCGAGGAAGGATCTTCGGTACATCACTTCATCTCTGATTTGGTAGTTGATTGATCGACCTTTAACCTTCTGAGCGAGTTTAGGTTCATGGGGAAGTTCTTCAGTTTGCAAATACTTTATGATTAGTACTCTCCAATCTTCCTCGGTTTCGACAATTTCTATAGATATTACTTCCTTTGGTGGTGTTTTATCAACCAGTGATCGATATAGCCTGTTGATTCGCACCTCTTTGACATTTGTATCGTTGATCATGGATGCGATGAAAGTTAAAGTATCTGCATGTCTATTGTCTTTTCGGCAAACATGTTGAATTTGAAGATTCAATATTTACGTTATATACTGTTGATCTTGCTTCAGATACTTTTACATGACCGAATCTAATGTTTCAATTCTTACGCTCACTTGTCGAACCACTATTTCAGAGTCGATCATTATTCTAACTTCTGAAATCTTTATTTCGATAATGATCTGAAGTGCATGAATGAACGCCTCGTATTCAGTCCCGTTGTTGGTTGATGGAAATTCAAGTCGGATACTTTGGATAATTTGCACACCTACTGGAGAAGTGAGTACGATGTTGATTCCATTTCCCTCGCCATTGGAAGATCCATCCACGTACACTTCCCATATTCTCAGATGACATTCTCTTAAAAGATCGTTGAAATCATCTTGTTCTTCTTACATACCTGGGATGCCTTCCACTTCATCTTCCTCGGATAATGGGAAATCTGCCAAAAAGTCAACCACAACTTGAGTTGGCACTGCTGCTCTTGTTTCATACTTGATCTCAAACTGTTTGATTTGGGAATTCCATTTTGATACTCTTCCTGCTCGTTGAACACTTTCTAGGACAGATTGAATTAGACTTTTGGTTAGAACCTTGATCATATGAGCTTGAAAGTAAACTATCAGCTTCTGTGTTGCATGAACGAGAGCAGTATTAGTTGTTCCATCTTGGAGTAATTCTTTTCTGCAGGAGCCATCGTCTTGCTGATGAAGTAAATTGGCATTTCTTTTCCTTTTACTATTCGAACCAGAATTGCACTTATGGCACTCGAAGTTGCAACCAAAAACAGATTGAGTTCTTCTTCTTGTTCAGGACTTTGTAGTATCGGAAGTTCTTCTAGATAGTCTTTTATTCATTGAAAAGCCTTTTCACATTCCTTTTTCCATGAGAACTTGTCTCCCTTTATTAATATGCTGAAGAATGTTTTGCGTCAATCCGAGGATCTCGATATGAATCTACTCAGTGCTGCCAGTCTTCTATTTAGTTTATGTACATCTTTCAACATTGTCGGGGATGGCATTTCTCGGATAGCTTGAACTTTGATCGAATCTACTTTGATTTCTCGCTTGGTGACCATATAACCCAAAAATTTGTCGGTTGTTACTCTAAATGTACATTTATCTAGATTGATCTTCATATTGAATTTTTTGAGTTGCATCAAAATTTCCCTTAAATCTTGTATATGACTTTCTTTCTTTTTGCTCTTAACTAGCATGCCATCTACATAAACTTCAAGGGTTTTGTGAATCCATTGATCGAACACTCTTCCACCATTTGCGAATATGTTTTTCCTGCATTTTTCAGTCCAAATGGCATCCAAGTGTAGCAATATAAACCCTTAGGCGTGAAAAAAAAGTTGTGTTCTCCTGATTTTCTTCGACAAACATGATTTGATTATATCATGTACATACGTCCATGAGCGAGAATAATTTATTACCCGACGTTGAATCCACTAATTGATGCAGACTCGGAAAAGGGAAGCTATCATTAGGATAAGATTTGTTTAGGTCACTGAAGTCGATGAAGATCAGAACCCCTTTGTTCTTCTTTGGTACGATCACCATGTTCGATATCCACTGAGGGTATGTTGTTTTCCTGATTATTCCTGCTTCCTTCATCTTTGCTAATTCTTTTTCTATTGCATCGGGATGTGACAATACGACTTTCTGAATCCTTTGTTTGAATGGTTTTCCTTTGGATCGATTTTTAGGTAGTGATAAGCAACTTTTGGGTCTATTCCTGGCATATCGCTCATTTTCCATGTGAAAACATCAACGTACTCTTTTAATAAACATATCAATTCTTCCTTCTGCTTTAATTCTAACAATGTTCCAATTTAGATACTTTAAGTTCTGTTTCTGTACCAATGTTTATTTCTTGAGTAGGTTATGCTGCGGTAAATGTTGGCTTTGGGTCGCCCAACGAAGTCGCATTCGGTAATTTCTATGCCGTTTCAGTAATGTCTGATTCACTTCTTATTTCTCCCGAACAACTTTTCTTTCTTTCCTTTCCAAATTCTCCATGTTTGAGGTAGTAATCTTGTCTTTCTTTCTCGTATTTCTCTTGTTTGTTTTGCTTCCTTTTTTCCTTGATAACGTTTACTCTTTGCTGATTTTTCTTTACATCGGTCTTTATACATTCTCAGGCTTCTTCCGAGTCTCCCATGATCTCCAAGATTCCTTCGGGTGATGGAAATCAGATTCATTGATGGTAGGTTGATGAAATTCCTTTGATTTCGTGAACCCATGGTCTTCCCATAATGGTCTGATATGGTGATACCACATCCACTGCACAGAAAGCCGTGGTCACAACTAAACTTCGTACGTGAATTTTATGGTGATTTCTCCCTTTGGATTTGAGATGGAATCATTAAACCCATATATGTTGTATGTTGAAGGAACAAGCTCATCATCGGAAAACTCCATCTTCTTGAAGATATCATAGAACAAAATTTCTACTGAGCTTCCTTCGTCAACAGTGTCTTTATGACTGTCCACTTATCAATTCTTAATGTGATCACTAAAGAATCATTGTGACTTTTGCCATTGAGAGGGGCATCTCGAGCTGAAAAGGAGATCGGTTGCGTCATCCAATTTTCCATTGGTGGCTCTATCGCGACACTATAGATTTCCCTTCCATCTCGATCTCTCTTGTGAATGTGATCCATGACGTTCTTGTGAAAATCATATTCTGAGACTATGAATGTATTATGGTGTTGGTCATATGATTTGTCATATATTGAGTTCCGGGCTCGATGACGACCTCGTGCACCGCTGGATATTCTCCTATTAATCCGGCTTTGATGGGTACGTCCACAGATTCATACATTTTTCCGTCATTTATGGCATCTTGAATCACGAATTTGTAAGCTCATGTACTTATCTGTAGCATGGCCTCGATACTGATGATAATCACAATACTCGTTGTTGTGATTAGTTGTCGATGGTTGCAAGCCTCTGTTTGATGGATAATTAACCTTGTACCCCCTTCTTACAATCTCTGCGAACACCCGACTCACAGGCGCATTGAGCTTTGTGAAATTCTGATTCTCGAACCTGGCTCTCTTAATGTTTGGAGTCCAACCCTTGTATCCATAGTTCCTTTTTGGTGGTGTAGCTTGGTTATCTTGTCGATTCTGTTGTTGTTCGAAGTTGGAGCTTTCAATGGTGCTGCTGTGTTAATGCCTTTTGGCACTGGTGCAGTCGGGCAGCTTTCTTGAATTTCCTCCAATCCGATGTGATGCTCTTGCAATGCTCGTAGCTCGTTCATCGTGTTCGGCGGAGTGTCGAACATTTCTATAAAAATTGGACTAGTTTTGTTTAGCGAATTCGAGAAGCCGAAAATTTACATTTCCACTGAAACTCTTCTGATCTCAAGGCACAACTTCCTCCATTAGATCAATAACGATTTTAATTCTTTTGAGAGCAAAAAGTTTATTGAGTCCTGGTCGGGTGAAATGACTGTGCATATAGGTTTCAAGTAAGGCTCGGGAAGTTCCCTAAAGTTGTTAAGTGATCCTTCTGGCAGGGCATCATACCAAGCCAGGGTTTCTCTACTTAACTTGCGGGAAATACTTGCACATGACCACATCGTACCTCTCTCATGTTAGAAGCGATAGTCGGTAAGATCTGACATGTTGAAAAATATATTTGCTTCCATCAAAATGGTGGTGAAAGTCGATATCATACACTTTTGTGGTATGGGCTCGTAGAGCAATTCATACGACAATGGTGATCATTTTGCTTTTGACTTTATCTCGGACAATCTCTTGTCCCCTTCTTTGCCTTTGGATTTTTTTCACCATATTCTCGAGGCGTTCATTTTCTTCATCATTTCTTCCTTTTCCACGATACCGATCCCTCGGATAGATTGAAAAGTTTCATTTACTCTCTGGTTAACTTTGGTTTGATTTCGATAAATATCTTCTTGGTTCTTGCTTGTTGCCTCCACATCGTATACAATTTTTGTTTTTAATTTGTTATTCTCTCGAATCAATTCCAGGTTCTTTTTCATCATTTTTTCTACTAACTTGTCTTGCTTTACTTGCCTTTTCACGACTTCATCGAGCGTGGATGCCATGCTTCCTTGGTCGGAGGAATCCACTTTTCCCTTTTCTTTGTTTTGCTCATTTGGATCTTTAGCGTTATCACCTCGTACTTCTTCCAAATCTTTTCTTTATTCCTCCTCGTTCCCATTACCTCCATTTTCGATCTCGTTGTTCACATGAACTTCTTCCTCGGGTATTTCTCTATTCATGTCATTCTCAAGGTTCAAAGTTTGCACGACCTCGTTGACTGGCTAGTTGATGGCTTCTTCCTCGAGAGATGACGTGTTCCTTCAACTGCCCGTTCATCGTGTTAGGATGATTCTTTTCGATGTGTTATTGTCCTTCGGGTTTGCACGATCCTTGCTGGAAGTCATGAATGAAATACCTTTCTCCTGTAAAATCAAAGTTGACCCAATAAACGGGTCCCACAGGTTAGTCAATGTGATTCCTGATTATGTCAGTATCACAACTGTCTTATATATCTACGGATTTGTCTTTCACTTTTCAAAAAGAGACCTTTGGCAAATAAAAACTGTATTTTCTTGGAAAAATCAAATATAGGTTGCTGAGAATAATATTTTTGTAAAGATTTTGACCTCTCTAAAGATCTTTGTAATGAAGAAATAAGTGTCTAAGTATGATTTTTGCTGCTGATGATGAGTATTAAATATTTTGTAATAAATACGATGATATTCTCTTTGATCCAAGAAGAGTTTTTAATAGTTTTTTCGGGAAATGATAAATCCTTTGAGATCTTTAAACTTATTTTCGGTCTAGAATTTTCTTAAGACTTGTTTTCTCAAGAACTTTCTGATCTACTTGTGTAAAGTGAAAAAGCCTTGGGATGAATAACTTTAAGCTTTGAAAACCTAAAAACGGTAAACTGGTAACTCATAAACATTGAGATAAACAATTGAAGCTTTAGATTTAGTAAATGAAACCTTTGACCGGAGGTCAGATGAGACGAATCTCTTTAATCAGTCCATGTTTCTAGCTAAACTGTAATAACACAAAATCCTACTACCCAAGATATGCAGATCTAAGTATTTAAACACGGAATCAATATAAGATTAATGTAAACGAAGCATAGAAGTAAAGTGCAAATATAAATGACACTTAGGATTTTAAGTGGTTCGGTTGTTAATGAAACCTACATCCACGTGAGTGTAACATAGATTGAGTTTGATTTGGTTACAAATAAGAACAAATTTTATCTCTCAAATGATCTTGCAAATATAATTCATCTCACACAAGAATCTTTCTTTTGTATTACTAGTCTCTCTCTCCTAAATTCTACCTATCTAGAGTGTGAGCAAATGATTTTCTTTTATAGCCCAAACCCAGACCTCGGATGACTCGTATATCGAGTAACAATTATTTTCCAATCTCGGACAAGAGTCTGAGTATCTAGCCCTGCTGATCCGAACTATCGTATAATTCTTTGACACGATGCCTACTATTTTAGTCTTCTCCCAGTCTGATAAGTTTGACTTAGCATTTAATACTCTCCAATACTTCCTTTAATCTGCATCGTTCATTCAGCATCTTGCTTTACAGTGTCCTTTTCCCTCTTCCTTTGTCAGTTCTCCTTGACGGTTGCCATCACGTGTGAAAGATGATTCCACTTTTTTTTTTTAATCTCATATATTACTTTTCTTTTGGGTACTATCTTCGGGTACCATAAATTTTCTCTCCTCACACTGCTTCCGACCAGATAGGCTAGCCAGGAGTAGCCAGTGTCACATTAGTTCAACACGAGATTTCTTAAGCTACAAAGTTTTTACAATGAAAATACATTTTGAAATGAAAGATGGTCGACACAAGGAAAACAAAAGGGCAAAATCGTCACTCTAAAATAGAACTGTTGAGTCGGCCTATTATTTAAAGTTAAACTGCAGCAGGAAATACGTCGAATGTCAGGTTACGTGTAAAATATGGAATGACACGTGAAAGAAGATAGCTCGAACAGCGCAGATTACGTGGCGATATATGGAATAAGTTCTGTCCTAGAGAGACCGAGAGAGTAAAACAAACCTCGAAAGAATGAAGACCATTAGTCCTAGTCCTATTCCTAGTCCTAGAGAGATCATCGAGAAACAACCTATTCCATGTTTCCTTCCACAAAGTCGCCCCCAAACCGAATCATCTTATTCCATTTGGGTCTTTCTCACATTTTAACCACCACCAACACATATGAGTTTTTCCGACTTCGATCCAAACTGAATCAACGATTCTAATTTTCATCCATTTTATAATTAGCAACCATGGATTCTAATTTCCATTCATTTTCTAATTAACAACTATGATCTCTCTGTTGGGAAATAAAAATGGTTATTACTAAAATTAATAGTTTCTTACTTAAATTAATTTTTGTTATTTTAATTAGTTTGATGGGTGCTAGGATCACTAGTCCAAACTTGGGTGGAATTATAGCCATCCATTTTCACTTCTTAGTGAATGAGAAACCTTTGGTTATCCCACATTGGGCAAACCAAGGAGGAAGTTCATGCATATTACCACAAACGTTCTATAAAAGGAAAAGAACTAGTGGATTGGATATGGACTTGGGAAATGGACTAGTGGGCAAATGCATACATGTGCGGTGCTTCGCATCGAAGCACCGCAGGCCGCGGGCTTACGGGCTTGCGGTGCTTGCTTGTGCTTTTGCGTGTGTTTTTGGCGTGAGCCTTGGCGTGGTGCGACCATTGGTGCGACCCTTGGCGCGAGCCTTGGCGTGAGCTTGACGTGTGCCTGCGAGTGCACACGTGTACCCATCAATGAGAAAACGTTTCTTTATTTTTAAATAAATATTTTACCGTTTTGAACTAAATGAAAAATAAAATCATAAATATTTTTTTAATTAAAAGAATCTTAACGTTTTGTTTTAATGGGGATTTAATATTTCAAATTAAATTTTTCACCGTTTTAAAACTCAAAAGATTTCTTCTCCTATAAAAGAACAACATTGCTAAGGTTTTCGTTTACCCCAGTCGCAGCCACTGTCCTGACGACTTTTCCCCTCTTCTTGCTTTGATTTGCGCACTAGAATTTACTTTCTTTTTCTTTCATCTTCTGTTAAGTTCACAACGGGCCACGAGCTTTGCTAGCTGGGTTGGTATCAGGTGATTTTATCCTGAATTCAAGTTTGTCACTGAAAGGGTATAGCAGCATCTTCCTGAAGGTGTACCTGGCAAATATTGAGTTAAAGGCAGTCTGTTGAACATGCGACTTCACCTCTTTGTGTTTGAGTGTGTGTGCAGTTTAATTCTAACCCTCCCTTAATCATCTTCAAGTTCTCTGTGTTTGTGTTTCTCTATTACAGGAAGGTACTTTTCCAACAATCTTAACTCAATAATTATGCAGTCAAAAGATCCCCTGTAACAATGGCAAAGACTGATGTTGAGAGACCTCAGAAGTTTTCTGGTAAGGATTTTAAGAGATGGCAGTCGAAGATGCTCTTTTTCCTGAGTTTCTACATGCTTGATGAAATAGTGTTGAAACCATATAACAAAGCTCTGGATACTCCTGAATCATCCAAGGAAAAAGAGACCTGGACGAGAAATAATTATTTAGCAAAAAATCACATTTCAAATTGCCTTGAAGACTCTTTGTATGATTTTTACAATGCTAAAGATGATTTTTCTGCTCACAATTTATGGTCTGCAATGCAAGAAAAATATGAAGCAGAAACTGCAGGAAGTAAAAAGTTTCTGGTTGCACATTTTTTACAATACAAGATGCTGAATGAAAAATCTGTGGTTGACCAGTTTCTGGAGTTGCAGAAAATTATTAATGAAATCATTGCTGAAGGTATGACTATCTCTGAAAACTTTCAAGTATCTGCTGTGATTGAAAAGTTACCAAGTTCATGGGCCGAATACAAGAGAAGACTAAGGCATGAAACTGGTGAGATTACTATGATAGAACTAGGCAAGAAAATACAAGTTGAAGAGTTGCTGTGCTCAAAGGACAAGAATGTCTCCTCTGCAAGAGACATGTCAAACAAAGCTCATGTGATCGAACACAGGTTTGCTTCAATCAGTCTGGACCACAACAAGCGCAAGCCTATCCCTCAAGGAAAAGGTAAATTTCAAAAACCAAAGTCTGCTATTGGTAAGATTAAGGGAGCTTGTTATGTCTGTGGTGTGTCTGGCCATATGGCAATGCATTGTAGAAAACGCAAAGATGCGAATTTTAAGAAACAAAATGTAAACTTGGCTGAAAGTAGTAAAAATGAATTTTCTGGCACGGTGTCTGAGGTTAACTTAGTTACCAATGTGAGAGACTGGTGGGTAGACTCTGGAGCTACCAAACATGTCTGCGGAAGCAAGGATATGTGCACCTCCTACCAGACAGTAGGAGAAGGAGAAAAACTTTATATGGGTAATTCTTCTGCAGCACAAGTTGCAGGAAAAGGAAAGGTTTCGCTGAAGCTTTCTTCTGGGAAAATCCTCACATTGAATGAAGTGTTACATGTACCAGACATCTGCAAGAATCTCGTTTCAAGTGGTGTGCTAGATGATAAGGGTTTTAAAATTGTTTTTGAGTCCGGAAAAGTGATTATCACTAAGGGTAGGGACTTTGTGGGAAAGGGCTATAAGGCTGAGGGCCTTTACAAATTATCTGTAATCTCTACTGAAATTAATAAAGTTGATTCTTCTTATGTTGTTGTCTCATTGAATATCTGGCATGGTAGACTTGGTCATGTAAATTATAATTCAATGAACAAATTGACAAAATCTGGCTGTATTCCAAAATTAAATTTGGAATATGAACATACATGTGAAGTCTGTGTAGAATCAAAATATGCGAAGAAGCCTTTTCAGAAAAATGTCCACAGAATTTCTAATCCCTTAGAGTTAATTCACTCTGACTTAGTTGATATGAAATCAATCCAAACCAGAGGTGGAAAAAAATGGTTTGTTACCTTCATAGATGACTGTACTAGATACTGTCATATCTACTTGCTTAAAGAAAAAGATGATGCTCTTGAGGCATTTAAATTATATAAATTAGAAGTAGAAAACCAGATGAGTACCACCATTAAAACTGTTAGGTCTGATCGTGGGGGTGAATACGTAACTCCAATAGGAGAATTTTGTGCGCAACATGGCATTATTCATGAGGTAACTCCTCCTTATTCACCACAATCTAATGGTGTGGCTGAACGGAAAAACCGAACCCTTAAGGAGATGATGAATGCCATGTTAATCAGTTCAGGACTACCGGCGAACTTGTGGGGGGAGGCCGTCCTCTCAGCTTGCTATATCCTGAACAGAGTGCCCCTTAAAGGAACAGAAAAATCACCGTCTGAATTATGGAAAGGCAAACAACCCTCTTATGGATACCTCAAAGTGTGGGGGTGTTTAGCCAAGGTCTCTATTCCTCCACCTAAGAGGACTAAAATAGGACCTAAAACCGTTGATTGTGTCTTTATAGGATATCCCGAGCACACCACTGCCTATAGATTTACAGTCGTGAGTTCCGATAACTCGGAAATTGGTTTGAACACCATTTTGGAACCTAGAGATGCTTCGTTTTTTGAAAATGTTTTTCCAATGAAAACTGAATCTCGCGTGATACGTGTAGATCCTCTAGATTTCCCTTCTTCTAGCCATTCATTACCGGTAGAAGAAGATGAACCTGTTTATGAGCCAAGAAGAAGTAAAAGACCTAGATTAGAAAAATCTTTTGGGCCAGACTTCATTACCTGTTTAGTTGAAACTGATCCACAAACCTATAAAGAGGCCATGACTTCGTCTGAAGCTCCATGGTGGAAAGAATCCACTATTAGTGAGATGGATTCTATTATTCAGAATGAAACCTGGGAAATAGTAGATTTACCTCCAGGGAGAAAAACCATAGGTTGTAAATGGATCTTTAAGAGAAAACGTAAGGTTGATGGAACCGTGGAAAAATATAAAGCTATACTTGTAGCTAAAGGCTATAAACAAATAGAAGGTGTAGATTTATTTGACACTTATTCACCTGTCACTAGAATAACTTCAATTAGGTTGCTAATTACAATTGCTGCAATCCATAACCTAGAGATACATCAAATGGATGTAAAAACTGCGTTTTTAAATGGTGAACTAGATGAAGAAATTTATATGGATCAACCCGAGGGCTTTGTGGTGAAGGGTTATGAAAAGAAGGTGTGTAGACTTAAAAAGTCTTTGTATGGCTTGAAACAAGCACCTAAACAATGGCATGAAAAATTTGATCATGTAATGTTCTCTAATGGTTTTAAAATAAATGAAGCTGACAAATGTGTTTACACTAAATCTGTCAATGATGCTTGTGTGATGGTATGCCTGTATGTTGATGATATGCTTATACTAGGTACAACCTTAGAAATCATTAATTCCACTAAGAACATGTTGAATGAGAACTTTGATATGAAAGACTTAGGTCATGCTGATGTAATCCTAGGGATGAAAATTAGAAAGGAGTCTAATGGATTCAGTCTCAGTCAATCTCATTATGTTGAGTCAGTTCTGAAGAAATTTAACCAGTTTGATAGTAAACCTGCAAGTACTCCTTTTGACCCTTCTTGTAGACTCAAGAAAAACAAAGGCAATGGAGTCTCGCAACTTGAATATTCACGTGTCATAGGAAGTCTGATGTACTTAATGAACTGCACGAGACCAGACATTGCCTATGCAGTGAGTAGACTAAGTAGGTATACCTGTAATCCAGGACAAGAGCATTGGGATGCACTTTCAGAGTGCTGGGGTATCTTAAATACACTTTAAACTTTCGGTTAAGTTATGAGAGATACCCTGCTGTTCTGGAAGGATTCTGTGATGCAAACTGGATAGCAGACTCAGAGGAGTCTAAGTCTACGAGTGGATACGTTTTCACTCTAGGCTATGGAGCAGTGTCTTGGAAGAGTTCCAAACAGACCTGTATCGCTCGATCCACTATGGAATCCGAGTTTATAGCTTTAGATAAAGCAGGAGAGGAAGCCGCTTGGCTAAGATGCTTTTTAGAAGACATTCCTCTCTGGCATAGGCCTGTGCCAGCTGTATCTATACATTGTGATAATCAAGCTGCAATAGCTAATGCTAAAAACAACAACTATAATGGAAAATCTATTCATATAAGGAGAAGACACAATTCTCTAAAACAACTAATCTCAACTGGCGTTATTTCTGTTGACTTTGTGAGGTCTAAGGAGAATATCGCGGACCCTTTGACGAAAGGCTTGTCCAAGGAGGTAGTTAGTAATGCATCGAGGGGGATGGGACTTAAGCTCATCAATTAAAACTTGCCATGAAGGATACTCAACCTTGCTGACTGGAGATCCCAAGATCAAGGTTTTGAATGAGACAACTAATTTATGGCTGGTAAAAATTAAACACTATCAGAGAATTATTTTCTCTGTCCCTTCCCTATGGTGTAGACGTGATAGTGTGACTGCAAGTGAGGATGACTTAGAGTAAAGTCTTAATGAATTCTATAGTTTCAATTTAAGATTGAAATGGGGTGTAGCAGTTAACATTCTTGATAGAACTCACCTATCTGAATGAGGAAGTGGGTCGCCTCCTATGAGAACTGAGCTGATTCTCTAGAGCATTCTGAGAAACGGGATACGTCCAGGGCCAAAACGGACACAACGGCGTGAACTTAACAGCATTTTAAGAGATATCTCGCGTAAGGAATTATTGAAGAATTACACTAACCGATGGCAGTTCAAGACATCACGTTCGCTGACCATCAAGTAGTTCCGGTGCTTCTCACTAAGCAAAGGTTCAATTCCAAATGGTCACCTATTGCTTAAGAGGTATTTCTCGTTTTTTCCGATTTTCCGATTTTTCGGTTTCGTCATTCATGTGGGGGATTGTTGGGAAATAAAAATGGTTATTGCTAAAATTAATAGTTTCTTACTTAAATTAATTTTTGTTACTTTAATTAGCTTGATGGATGCTAGGATCACTAGTCCAAACTTCGGTGGAATTATAGCCATCCATTTTCACTTCTTAGTGAATGAGAAACCTTTGGTTATCCCACATTGGGCAAACCAAGGAGGAAGTTCATGCATATTACTACAAACGTTCTATAAAAGGAAAAGAACTAGTGGATTGGATATGGACTTGGGAAATGGCGGGCTTGCGGGCTTGCGGAGCTTGCGGTGCTTGCGTGTGCTTTTGCGTGTGTTTTTGGCGTGAGCCTTGGCGCGACCCTTGGTGCGACCATTGGTGCGACCCTTGGTGCGACCCTTGGTGCGACCCTTGGTGCGACCATTGGTGCGAGCCTTGGTGCGAGCCTTGGTGTGACCATTGGTGTGAGCCTTGGTGTGACCATCGGTGCGAGCCTTGGTGTGACCATTGGTGTGAGCCTTGGCGTGACCATTGGTGTGACCATTGGCGTGAGCTTGACGTGTGCCTGGCGCGTGCTTGACGTGTGCCTGGCGCGTGCTTGCGTGTGCCTGCGAGTGCACACGTGTACCCATCAATGAGAAAACGTTTCTTTATTTTTAAATAAATATTTTACCGTTTTGAATTAAATGAAAAATAAAATCATAAATATTTTTTTAATTAAAAGAATCTTAACGTTTTGTTTTAATGGGGATTTAATATTTCAAATTAAATTTTTCACCGTTTTAAAACTCAAAAGATTTCTTCTCCTATAAAAGAACAACATTGCTAAGGTTTTCGTTTACCCCAGTCGCAGCCACTGTCCTGACGACTTTTTCCCTCTTCTTGCTTTGATTTGCGCACTAAATTTACTTTCTTTTTCTTTCATCTTCTGTTAAGTTCACAACGGGCCAACGAGCTTTGCTAGCTGGGTTGGTATCAGGTGATTTTATCCTGAATTCAAGTTTGTCACTGAAAGGGTATAGCAGCATCTTCCTAAAGGTGTACCTGGCAAATATTGAGTTAAAGGCAGTCTGTTGAACATGCGACTTCACCTCTTTGTGTTTGAGTGTGTGTGCAGTTTAATTCTAACCCTTCCTTAATCATCTTCAAGTTCTCTGTGTTTGTGTTTCTTTATTACAGGAAGGTACTTTTCCAACGCTCTCAACCAATAAGTTTCATCAATTGAGTAGAGAGTCTTTTTGTGCCCTGCCCTACAGACAAATATGAGCAGAAAATATTTATGATACATATGTATGACTCAGACAACCTAACATGTGACTTCCTTGAAGTTTCAAGCCTTATTTTGCACTAAATCAATAGTTGAATAAGTTAAGGGTGATATTGGAAGTATCGAAAATATATAGAGCTTGCATGAACTGCGGGTACTTGTTGTTTGTTGAAAAAAAAAAATGCGAAATGGACCAATGAGAAAGATACGGTTGGACAAACACCAACACGTATTATAGTATGAATTAAATTAGGTTAATGAATAATTAATTAAGTCTTATTTTAGTAATCCAATCAAGCAAGATCCCATGTGTGGTTGATTGGTTCTGAATTTTCTATGTTAATTTTGATTATAATTAGCTTTCTCTGCCCCACAAGCAAATGTGGTGCTCACACGAATTCATATTTAATTTTTCGTGGCTTACCTACCCTGCATGCATGTATTGTGTATCTGCCGTGCTTCATGCATTCTGTAGTTGACCAAGTAACACCCCTACATCCGGGGTACTAATTCAACCAGATACTGATATTTTCCTTCATCTCCCGGAAAGTGGAGTCTCATTTTGGTGAAGACAAATTTTTTAGCGCGTATGATAATGAGAATGTGCATAGAAATGAAAATTTCATAATGTCGGATATTTTCCAAATAGTCCATTTGATAGTATATCGTCTAATAAAAATGTTTACCTACTCCAAAATCTATAATATTATATGGGACCGTTAATGGATACCTAGATATCCGGAACCGATTGAATAGAATCCCGGTCTTAAGATTGGATCTATTAGTAATGATGATATCCGATGGGTAGAACCGTTAGGAAATATTAAGATTTCGTGTGAACCTAACGGATATTATTCGTCGGATATCTAAAAATTTATCATTTGTTTGTTAATTTTAACCAAAATTCAAAGATTTTATTAAGTTTTTTTTTAGATTTTTCATTTATTTTCTTAGATTTAAACTTCAGTTAGAACATTTACATAGATATAACAATAAATTTATATAAAAAAATATTAAATTCAAGGCGATATAACAAATTTTAAAAAATTAGTAAAAAATATAGTTGATTTTAGAAGACTCATTAAATATCCGGATCCGACGAGTATTTATATTTTTAATAGGATCCGGTTATAGGTCCACTAAATTAAGACCCGGACCCAAAACCGTTAAGACTCGGATCCGTCTTTATTTTAATAAGGTCTGATTCCGAGTCTAGTGGTACCCTGAAAAAACCGGATCCATTAAAAGCTCTAGTATTATATAAATTTTAACACGGTTTCTTAGAATGTACTATTAAGTAAGCTAAAGTTTATCTTGTGGTCCAAAATTTACAAGGTGCACATACGATCTATATCATGATACACAATAACTAAAGCTATTAGTGTAAAGCAAAATAAGTCTCGTCTAATGATTCAAAATCTCTAACATAACTCAAAATCTACAATTGAGATCCTAAGATTGACATACGGCCCGATGTTTATCTTGCGACCCAAATTTTAGATAATGATGCAAAATAATTTAATGAGATCAAAAATCAATAATATAGTCAAGAATTTCTGAAGTGATCAAAAGCCGGTCCGAGACTCAAATTTGCCTAAATACCCTGAATTTGTTTCGTTGGCAGGGAAGAAAGCACTTCTTGGATAAGGATCCCACAGCCGCTGACTCCCACTGCACAAAAAAATTATCATATGACCCAAAATTGCAGCACGACTCATAATATGCACCTTAATCCAATATATATTTATGTTACTAGAAATTTAACATATAGCCCAAAATCTGATAAATCATCTAAAATCAACCTATAAATATAAAATATACACCCTCGGAGATTACCATTATGATTTAAAATTTCAAAACATGGCATAAAAGAACTAGGTGACCAAATAACTCTCACACAAAACCCATCAATATTATTTGTTATAAGAAAAAACAATTTTCATAAAAAATATGACAAAAACCCCATTTAAATTTAATTCTATTTATATTTTGATTTTAACTACTTTCAATATACCATAATTGCCTTTTCTATATAAGTTATACCTTTTTTAAAATGGAAGCAAAATCTAACAAAATCAAATCTTCTTCAAAAAGTTTCAAATCTGATTTTGTCAACAACTTAATATCTTCTCCTCCAAATTCGTCTAGGGTTTAAACAAAAAATCTATCTTCTTTCAATTTGTTCTTCTTTCAAATCTGATTTTTGAAAGATTTTTGAAATCTTCTTCAAATCAAAATCAGTTCCTGTATTTTGAATTCGTTGTTGCTGTTGTATAATTGAAGAACATACATTCATTCAACAACATTTTTTGGAATCATTACTGTATACATCTTCGAATCATCTCAAGCAACACTCTCTACAGGAACTTCACTCTGTACAGGTATTCTTGTTCGAACATCAGTTTCTTCGTTCACTCTGTTCAGCTCTATATACTCAGGTAATTCTAATTCATGATTTTTTATTTTTGGTTGTTTTTTGATAATCCACGTTTTGATTTTGGTTGTTCATTCTAAATCAAATTATTTTTTGTTTCTGTTCATTTTTTTCGTGATGAACTGAAGAACAGAAACAGTGAATTATTTTGCGAACATTTGTTTCTTTTTCTTTCAATTTTTTCAGCTCTATATACTCAGTTAATTATAATTCCTGATTCTATCTTCACATTTTTGCTATTTTTGTTGATGTCAATATTCATTTTTCAGTTTTTGTTGTTGTTTTTCGATTCACATACATTGAAACCTCTATCGGTTTCAGTCCTTTGTTTGTTATGTTTTGATGTCAATATTCATTTTTTTTGTTGTTGTTTGTATTCACATACACTGAAACCTATTTCGGTTTCATACATTTTTGCTTTATACGTTAGTTAATCAAATTTGTGTTGTTTTGTTGTTATTTTTTGTATTCACATACACTGAAACCTCTATCGGTTTCAGTCCTCTTTTTTTTTATGTTTTTATTTCAATATTCATTTTTTTTGTTGTTGTTTATATTCACATACACTGAAACCTATTTCGGTTTCATACATGTGTTTCATGTTTGTGTTCGAATCACATTTTTGCTATTTTTGTTGATGTCAATATTCATTTTTCAGTTTTTGTTGTTTTTTTTTTTTGTATTCACATACACTGAAACCTATTCCGTTTTCATGCTTTCCTGTAGGTCATGGAATCTGTTCTTGCTGTTGTATTTCACAAAGATGATATTTTTCTTTTCGTGTTGGTCTTCAGTCAAGTGTTTGTGATTTGAAGTCTACTATATGTTCAAGATGGAGTGAATTATCTTCTCTTTCTATTGAAATTTTTCACATAATTAGTGATCAACAAAAGGTTATCAATACTGATTTTGATCTCCAATCGGTTGCTTTATTTACTGTGCTTAACAAGCTTCCATCTATTGAGTTACATGTGAAGTATACAGATGAATCATCTAGTTCAGAATTTTCATCAGTCATACCATATGAACAGCAACGAAGTTTAGGAAATGTATCTTTTGAGCATTCAACACTTTCAAAATTAGTTGACTATGATGTCTCTACTAAAGCCAAAGAACCGTTGAAGTCTGCGCATTGGTTTGTTCTTTTTCATGGTGTCAATCAGATTTTTAATGGAGGTGTTCAACAAATTCGTCTTTGATTTATCGAAATATCATGCTGTATCCGGGTTTTCTTTTAAGATTACAAGGAATGAGAAGTTGAGGATTGGTGCCTGTTGTTCTAAGAAAGAAGAAGACAAATGTAAATGGTTTTTATATGTTGTTTCCATTGATGGTGTTGAAGGTAGTCCTTTTATTATCAAGGAGTTAAATAAGAAGCACACATGTTGTGGTGGTGTTGTTAACAGACCATACTTGTCGAAGAAACTTATTAGTAGTTTGATTGTTGAAGAAATTAAACAGAATCCAAAGAAGAAGACAAAGGATATTATAGATCAGTTTACAAGAGAGTATGGCTTTGACATTATTCATTATTATGCATATGCAGGGAAGAGGCATGCAATGAATATTACATGGGGAGAGAATGAGAAATCATTTATGTACTTGAAATGGTATACCAAGAAACTAACTGAAACCAATCCTGGATCTCGTGTTGTTTTGGAAGTTGATAATGAGACTCAAAAATTTCAGAGATTGTTTATTTGTTTCGGTGCATGCATTCGTGGATTCAATTATTGTCGTCCGTTGTTATTCCTCGATACAGCTCATTTGAAGAGTAAATACCTTCGTCATATCATGGCAGCGACAGGTTTATCCGGGAATGACGGTAACTCTCTTAGACATTGTTTATATTGTTTCTTAGTTTATAAATAGGTTTCTGTCTTTTTATTTTTCTGAAAAATGCAACTGATATATATGAAACCTCAATAGGTTTCAGTGCGTTTTTATATGCTTAGACATTCTCTTCAGAAAACTGTAATTCATATGTATGAAACCCTTGTAGGTTTCATTGTTTATTTTATATGCTGAGTTTTTTTCTACTTGAAATTTTATTAAAACAGAAGTTTTCTGCTGTAAAATGTTGTTCAGATAAATGAAACCTCTTTAGGTTTCAGTGTAAGTTTTATATGTATGAAACACCTGACAATTTGGTTTTCTGTTTTTTTTTTATCAGAAATCTATCCTTTTGCTTATGCTGTGGTTTCTTCTGAGATTGATGACAACTGGAAATGGTTTTTGGAGAATTTGAAGCAAGTACTTTCTCCTTTTCGAAAAAATCTTACTTTTGTAAGTGATCGAGGTTCTGGTTTGGTGAATCAGATCCCCGATGTATTCCCTGATGCTTCTCATGGTTAGTGTTATTGGCATATAAAGAATAATATTAATACGTACTTGCCGAAGTGTAGTAAGGTTTATAATAATTATGTTCTTGGGTTGTTTGAAAAATATGTGTATGCTAATACACATATAAAATTTACAGAGAGCTGGCAGAATCTGTTGCAGGTAAAAAATCAGAAGTTACAAGATTATCTTAGTAGATCTCCTGTTGATAAATGGGCAAATGTTTATTTCCCGGGTTGTCGTTATGGTAGGTTGTGTTCTAATATTGCTGAGAGTTTCAATAGTTGGATCGTTGAAGAGCGATATAATCCTATAGCGTTTATGGTTGATGAGATTAGAGTGAAGCTTATGAATCAGTTTTGTGTACGTCGGGATGAATGTGCAACATTATTTAAGAGGCGAGAAACTTTGTGTCCAGAGTTTGAAACTGCGTTGTACAATAACAAGATGCATGGCCGTGAATACTCTGTCACCAAGTCTTCACAATATGTTTTTGAAGTTCATTCTACTTTAACACAGAAGGTTGATTTGGAAAAAAGAACATGTACTTGCAACCGTTGGCGCATCAATGGTTTTCCTTGCGCCCACGCCATCCGATGTATCATGTTAAATGGAGAAGACCCGTATAAGTATGTTGAATTCTACTTTACAGTAAAGTTTTATCGGGAATCTTATGCAAGACTAATCAATCCTGCCCCACAGTTGAAAAGCCTACGACTGTGTCTCCAAATTCTATTGTTCTTGGTCCTGATGTTCTACCACAACCTGGGCGTCCTAGGAAGAAGAGAATTCCTAATACTGGTTTAGTTCCTAACAAGAAGATGAGAACTTGTAGTAGTTGCCATGTTTTGAGTACCCATAATCGTAGAACATGCCCTGCGCGGCAAATATGATTTTAGTTTAACAATTCATTTATTTTTTCATTCATTTGTTTTTTGTTAGACTACTCTATGTTTCACTATTCATATTATTTACAGTAAAAATTTTATTTTTCAGAGTTGCAGGTTGTTTTAAGAGTTGCATTTTTTGTTCTCGTACACCTTTATGGGCTTAAACCTCTCCAGGTTTCAGTGCAGCATTATGTTTCCTGTACACTTTCATGGGCTGAAACCTCATCAGGTTTCAGTGCATCATTATGTTCCTGTACACCTTTATTGGATTAAACCTCTATCTTTTTCATATGTTTTTCCATATATAGGTTCCACCCATTCTCATTTGATGTTAATTTTCATTCTCATTGACTGAAACCTCTTTAGGTTTCAGTGCATTTTTTGTTCTTGTACACCTTCATTGGCTGAAACCTCTATCGGTTTCAGTGCATCATTATATTCCTGTACACCTTTATTGGCTGAAACCTCTATTGGTTTATATGGTTTTCCATATGTAGGTTCCACCCATTCTCATTTGATGTTAATTTTCATTCTCATGGGCTGAAACCTCTTTAGGTTTCAGTGCATTTTTTATTCTTTGTACACCTTCATTGGCTGAAACCTCTATCGGTTTCAGCGCATCATTATGTTCCTGTACACCTTCATTGGCTGAAACCTCTCATAAATGAAACAAAAAAAATATTGTTCAACATTTCTCATAAATGATACTGTAATAAGATCAAATGAAAGTATTGATTGATAAAAATACTGATTAAAACTTAATAAAATGTTTTTCTTCTAACTACCATTTTTACATTTTCATAAACCAAATGATTAACATATTTTCAACCTAAGTTTCAACATTTCTCTTTTTAACACACAATCAGTATTATTCTTCATCTCTATCACTGATTATTTTATATGCCAACTTGGGTCTCATATTTTGCACCTTTTGTCTTATGCGCTCTTCGGATGAAAAATTTTCTTTCAATAGGCTTTTGATGTAATAGCAAATATGAAGTCCGCAATCATTCCTGAAATTAACAAATGAATATATTTAGATTGAAAAATACAAAAAAGTATTTTAATGAAGATATATTAAGTTATTTTTAGAAAGTACTTACACATCTTGTTGGCAGCATAAAGGGTTGTTCAAAATAAAATCATTTGGTTGACTGGTTGGTTCCAGGTTTAGCTTTGATATATGTTTGATGAATGCTGACACCATCCTTTCCTTCATGCTTTCAGCACTTTTTCTGCATTCATCTTCAGTTGAGGCCATTGAGTTGTAGTGACTGAATTCTCCGGTCTCATTATCAAAGACTAACAAGGTCCAATTATATGTCACTTCACTCAGTTTTGTCAGTATTGGAATGAATATATATTCTGGATTGTAATCCGTTTTATCAATGAAATCTTCAATCACAGTCTTGCAACTTCTCCCGATTGAGTGAAGTGTCTGAAATTCAAAAAAAAAAATCAGAATGAGAAACATTTGTTGAACCTGTATACTTAGTAATTAAACAATTTTCACAAATAGAACATAATTGGATGGAACATAAACATTTATTGGTTTCAACACATACACAGAATTGGATGGAACATAAACATTTATTGGTTCCATCAAAACATTCATTTTTTAAAAAATCACCAACATTGTTGAATGAAACCTATTCGGGTTCCATCCAGAAATTCATTTTTTCACTGGAAATTGTAACTGAAACAAATGAATTTTTTCTTCTTTATGAATATGTTGATAATGAAACTTGTGTAAGATAAGTTATATGAAACTTACATATACATATGTGTTTATGAAAACTGCCCTTTTGTACTTAGGTGTTCCATCTGATTTCATGATGTCCTTGGCTATATTTTTTTGCAACTTGAGCATGTAGAACTCAATTATATCACCTCCAATTTCACCTTTTTCTTACCAAGTTATTGATAGCTTTTCCTGAAATATACATGTTCATATCTACTTTCTCCCATGCCATGTCCCTGTTATGAATAATAGTTTAGCATGTTTAATTGAATTTAATGTTTAAATTATGTAACCAAAAAAACAATTGTATGAGTTCCACTGACCTTTCATTGTGCGTTCTAAAATATTTGCACACTAACTGTTTTTCTTTTGAACCCAACAGGTTCATAAGCTTTAAGTTATCCACGGGTTTCATCTTTTCTTTCTCTTTTTTTTTGTATTTTTCTTTTGATTTCTGCTCACACACCGAGTCTTTTTTTCTTATTTTTTTTTTGACCATCTCCAGGTGTATAATCCTTCATCTTCACAGGTGCATTCATGGCTCTTTTGTTTTTTCTCATCCTTGAGATTATGTTATTTAATTTCTTTTCTGGACTGATGTCTTCACCATCTTCTCCGTCACTCTCAGTGTCAGTCAATTGCAGATTGAAATTAGGCACTTGATCTTCTAAATGAATTATATCTGTTGCCATGTTTAGAACAGAGTAGTAGCACATCCCTTTACTACTTGGTTTTGTAGTAGAAGTTTTGGTTGCATACTCTTGTTCTATTTGCTAAAGAACTTTTTCATCAATTGAGTCTTGGCTTTTATTGATCTCCAATTCTACTCTCTCAGCTGCTTTTATATCTTCTATAGTGTTTGGAGTCAATTTAGAAATTTCTTCAATTGTACTCCCCAAGTTAATCTTCTTCAAAGAAGACTCAATTTGTTCAGCTACTTGTATTTGTTCAATTGTGTTCGGAGTTAACTCCGAAACTTCTTCAATGTGAACATTTTCTTTGACTGAAACCTCTCGAGGTTCCAGTGCTGCCTTATCTTTCTGTACAGCTTCATTGGCTGAAACCTCTTCAGGTTCCAGTGCTGCCTTATCTTTCTGTACAGCTTCCTTGGCTGAAACCTCAACAAGTTCCAGTGCTCTATCTTCTTCAACCATTTCATCCACAATTTTCATAGCATTTGTTATCAATGCTTCCATATCTTCTTCAGTGTATGAAACTTTTTCTGTCTCATCTCTCTTACGTTTGTTTCTCACGTAAGTATTCCTTACTTTTCCTATTTGTATGTTTTCTTTAATTTTTTCAGCCACTTGTATTTCTTTAATTGTGTTCGGAGTTAACTCCGAAACTTCTTCCAATATAGTCTTTTTCTTTTTCTTTTCCTTTATTTCAGATTCTACCTTCTCATCGACCTCCAAATCTTCCATTGTGTTTGGAGTTAATTCTGAAATCTCTTGAATTTGAACATTTTCTTTGACTGAAACCTCTTCAGGTTTCAGTGCTGCCATATCTTCAACCTCTTCCTGTACAGCTTCATTAGCTGAAACCTCAACAGGTTTCAGTGCAGCATTTTTATTCTGTTCTTCTTCATTGACTGAAACCTCTTCAGGTTCCAGTGTTGCATTATCTTCATGAACAGCTTCATGGGCTGAAACCTCAGCAGGTTCCACTGCTCCAGTCTGCAATAATTATTGATTTAATGACAACAACCAAATCAAATTAAACAAATCCAAAATAAAAAAAATTCTAGTAAATTGTTACCTCTTCTTCCACTGCTCCATCTCTCTTATGTTTGTTTCTTACGTAAGTCTTCCTCATTGGTTCTTCTTGTAACTTTTCTTCTGCATCATACTTTGCTAGAATTGATTGATCTTCTTCCGAAAGATCAATGTTGCCAATTCTTGTAAGCTTTTCAATCATTATTCTTGCCCACTTGTACTTTTCTTTGTATGTGGTATGTTCATTTCCAGTTTGAACAGCCACTTCATTTGTATCACCAATATCTTCATTTCCTTCACCTATAATCTCAGTATCATCTTCATTATCCTCTTCAAATTTGTTTTGCTCTTCATTTCTTTCATTTACTTCATTTTGATCAAGTCGCTGGACCAAGCGCATTTCTTCTTCACTATAGTCTAACAAGAAGGATCCTTGTTTGTAACCCACATTAATCTGTTGTATACAATTAAAGTAGTAAGTAATTTTTTTATATTAAATAAACTATGAAACCTAATTTGGTTCCGTAGTTATAATCAGACATTAAATTTTTTTAAATAACAAAATTTGTTGTTGTTTCTACCTTTGAGTAAATTTCTTATTTGTTGTTGAGATCATCCAGATTATTAATCACTTGATTGCTTATTTCATCAAGGTTCCATCTAGCGAACCTTGCGTACCTTTCACTGTGATATTCTCTAATGAGTGATGCTTGTCATCTCAGCAAACCAATACTGTAATAAACAATACACATTTCAACTTTTAAGTTAGTAATTATACTATGGTAAAATAAAAAACAAACAGTTTATGAATCAAAATAAAGACAAATTAACTTACCAGTGGGTAAATAACGCAACCCGATACGTCATCAACATCTTCAGACTTTTTTAAAGAATCAATTAGATTTTCATGCAAAACTTCAGGCCAACACACTTTATTCATCTCCAATACTAGGTACAAGTAATTGGAAGGAAGATTCTGTCCACCTTTGTTTGGGACAAATATTGCAACCAACAGATACAATATAAAAAGCTTAACGAAGTGTTCAGCTTTAGTTTCATCCGCTGCTGCCTTCATCATACCTCTTACAATATCTGTTTTTTTCATCTTTTTTGCTCCATTAAAGTATTCAACTTGAAACATTTTCACCCTTTTCTTCAGCTCAACATCTTCTTCGTCTATATCCATATTCTTTATCATTTGTAGACCAAAGATGACAGCAAAATGCTCAGGCGTTGTCTTCAATATCAATTTCTTTGATCTCATTAGCTTGAAGCAATCTGGTTTCACATGGTTCTCTTTTTTAAAAAATTTCCCTAATATCTTTTGAACAACCATTGTTGATTTCTTTATTTTAGATGCTTCAAGGTATCCATCGAAGAATGGTTCGAAGAAGCGCCAGAATGGACATGCTAGAATTTCTTTCATGTGTTGTTCTTTATTTTGTATCAGTGTTTTGATCTTTGGTGCCTATGTATATAAATGTTATAGAGAGCACCTATATGTATCTGTTACAGAATAAGTAACAGTTAGCACAAATAATTGTTTTTTCCTGTTACCGAATATGTAAACAGTTAGCACAAATAGAAGTAATTAGGATGAAACCT
>JAJJMC010003991.1:4592712-4632027 GCA_023531435.1 Papaver californicum | reverse complement strand
TCAGTTTCTAAAAATCATCATCATTTGTTGTTTACAACTCATACATAAAACATGCTGAAACCTATGAAAATACAAATCGTTACAAAAAACATGCACAGAATAAGCTGAAACCTATTGGGGTTTCAGCCCCAAATTCATGTTCTAAAAACACAAATATTGTTTGCTGTAAATCTGTAAAGAATAGTATGAAACATGTTGGTGTTCCATCGAAATACACAGTGAACAATTTATCTAAATAAACATTTTCTAAACATGTTTGCACAAACATGTTTGAAACAGATCTACGCAGAATTGGCTGAAACCTACGAAACCTAGATGAAAAACCATGAAACCTTATGATTAAACAAGTTTTCTCAATAAAACAGTAGAATATGATTATAATCACAGAATATGATGAAAAATTCAATTTACCTTTCTTTGTTTCTTGTTTTTTAACTAGTGTATTGTTTGTTTTCTTCATCTGCTTCTCCTGTTTCTTCACCATTTTTAACGAGTTTTCTCTGTTTTGTTTTTGTTCTTAAACTCTCACAGAATCAATTGCTACTTCACACTCGAATGCTAATTCACAGAATGTTGATTATGAACAATCGTATTAGAATCAGTTGCTACTTCACAGAATGTTGATGATGATTTTATGAACTTTTCAGCCTTCTTTTTTACCGTTTTCTTTAGCTAAACGGCCTGATTTTGATTAAAGAGAGATTTAATGAGGTAATAATTGCAACTTCATTAACTACAACAGATTTAATGGTGGAGACAGCGGAGAAATGGTGAAGAAGAAGATGGGTTTCAATCGTGAGTTCGTGGGTTCGTGAGAATAGATTTTGTAAAATGGGTTTCGTGAGTTAATGGCGGGTGGTTGTGTGTGGTTTGTTTTTGGGTTGATTTAAAGAAGGGTAACTTGGACAGATTTTGAAAAATGGGTTTTTTGTGTGAATTTTGTTTTGTTGGGCTTAATCCACTTGGATAGTGACACCCTTGGGGTTCTAACTCGTGGGCTGTTAAAATTTACCAATTTATCTATAAAATGTAGTAGTCTGAAATTTGCATCGCGATCTGTAATTTGCCAAAATGGCATTACCGAGTGCTACAAAAATTCTAAGTGACTTGTATTTGTCACCGGGAGTAAAAATCTCCTCGATGACTAAATTTGTTTGGCAACAGACTTTACTTAGCTAACATATTGTATTTTGACCAAAATAATAACCCTATGACCTAATAATTGCCGTGTGACCCAAAGTTTTAACCTTAACCTCAAAAAATCCTTGTCATACAACGTCACCACCTCAACCCAAAACTTCTTCGTAGCGCCATAAAATATTTGCATAGTGACCCTAAATATATTGGTGTGATCCAAAACTTACCTCGTAACGAAAATGTATCCTAACGTGCCCGATATTAAGTTTTGTGGTTGTAAAATTTATCTCAATGTAACATTTATCATTATTAGATTTGTACCCATGTTACGTACCGAGAATATTTAATTTTTTATAACAATTACCTTCTGATCAAGTTTGAGTAGAATTTTTTATTTGGTATGATGGGGCTTCGTCAAGTCTTGTTTTTGATTTGGTGTGATGGAGGCTTCATCCCGTCCCGTCATGACGGTTGGTTGAAAAGCTCATCAACCGTTAATGGCGGTTTGGTTATTTAATTTTACCATAAATGTTAATATTACAGGAGAATTAGTCATATAACTCATCACCAGAATCATGGACACGTTGAGAATGATGAATCATGACACCCGATTTGTTCTGCAACTCTCTCTTTTCATGACCTCTCTGTTTCAAATATAGGGAGACCATTACAACGTTTTTTAATTTGGTTATTAGTTTTGAATTGTACTCCCTCCGTTTCAGCAAAAGTGTTACTATCACTTTTTTATTTTAGCCTTGCTGAAACGGAGGTAGTATTATTTAAGTATTTGATTTTATGTATTGCAGTTGACTGAGAAGGTTTATTGAAACATGGATGTTTCAGTCCCGGTTTGTAACGAATTCCAAATTTAATTTAGTTTCCTTAAAAAAAACGAATTTCAAATTGAATTTGTTTTCCCTTTTTAAATTTAATGGTAGCCGTTTACTAAAGACGATTAAATGTAGATCGTTGATTTGTGGTGTTGTCCACCCAATGTAGGTGACGTTGACCTGGTATAATTAAGTATTGAGTATAAACGAAGTGTAATAATTTTAAAACAAAATAGCCAATAAGAGAGTGGGTTTCTTTAACCCATAAATATTTGCACCAATCAAATTATGCCAAGTGTCTTCACCAAAACGCGTGTTCCACAAAAGCTAAAAAAATCATATTTCGATCAATAGGAAGCAAGGGTTTCCTTATCGTTAAATGTGGGAACTTTATTTGTCTATGTCTTTAAGTTTTTAGATAAAGAAAAATTTATTACCGTGATGGTATGACAGTCTCTGGACCCAAAATCTACACGGTATTCTAAAATTTTCCACTGTGACCCAAAATTTTCTACGTAACAAATGTTTTTTCATGATTCAAATTTACTTAGAGGGTGTTTGGATACCAAAAGCAAAGTTCTTTTGCTTCTCCTTTAGCAGAAGTCAATCTCAGAACTCAGAAGTAAAAAAAGTTTGCTTCATAAAAAGTTCTTTTTTTTGCTTCTACAAGTCAATCTCAAATTTTATTGCCAACCTAACTTTTGACTTTTTTGCTTATAGAATTTCAAAGAACCCGAATTTGCTTCGTGATATAATGTTTTTTGGGCGATCTGAAATATGCCATTGTAACTTATATTAAGTGATCAAATATTTATTGATGACCCAGAATCTGGCACTGTGACCAAAATTGGCTAATAGGGTGTTTGGATACCACTTAAGAAGTTGTTTTTTGACTTCTGGAAGTAAAAAAGTCAGAAGTTAGTTTAAGTATGCAATTTCTGAATGACTTCTAGAAACAAAAACAGTTAAATTTTTATGAAGCAAAATGTTTTTACTTATGACTTATACTTATGACTTTTGTTTTTGGTATCCATACACCCTGTAAATAACTCACAATTTTTCACTATAACCCAAAATATGTCACCTGACTCAAATTTGCTCAATTACCGAAATATAACTTGCCAACAAAAAAATAAAGAAAAAACATAATTACACACGCCCTAAAATTTGCTGGTGACACAAAATTTAGTTTTCGATCAAAAATTTATACCTTCTAGTTGATGAATCCTAAAATCTGCTCGATGAGGTCACGAAAACTAAAATCTTCTGGTATGACTTAAAGTCAACCACTTGACCAAAACTTTAACTTTTTGCCCAAAAGTTACCTTTCGCCTAAAATATGCATCTTAATTCAAAATACATCCTTTACTCAAAATCGGTATTGTAATCCAAAATTTATTATTCCAACGCAAAAACCGCCCGCCTTTGGAACTAAACTTTGCATTATAACAAAAACCTGCATATAAAGTGGTGCAAATTATTTGGACTTATGGTTTGGAATAGAAGAGCAAAGATAAAATAGAAGAGTGACAACTAACTTACCGCTCAACGTCCTTTGGATAAACTGAACCATAAAACTCATCCTTTCATGGTCTACACCAAATGTTGTAGCGGTAACCAATTTGGAAATTAGAGCAATGGTTATAAAATGAGTGTCCTCGTTTAAAATGAATGAGTCAAAGTAAATTATGTGCCATTATGGGCAGAAAAAAGACATACTTTCCCTCAAAGTTTACAAAACACTTCTTCATCTCAAAAGAGTGTATGAAAGTGGAGATTATACCGGTGATGATCAGCCGTACAAGTACTAGCTGGAAATGATCAGTTACTTTGCCGTAAAACTCAACAAAATTGGCTGATAATTTAACCCCCAAGAGGTACGTATCTAGCCGCCTGGGATTTTTATTAAATAAAAAAAAAAAAACTTAAGCGGCTGATGATCCACCCATTCAAATTACAATTCCGTTTCAAGCGGGACATGTTCAGCTTCACTGTAGCATAGTGCAAATCTTTTACTCCATCAAAAACTTGTTACTCCTATTACTTGTTTGTTTGATGCACTACTTTTGAGTTTTGACTCTATTATATGGACTAAAATAATGGCATTGGAATTCTGACCTATCAAATAGGTTAGGACAATTATTTCCCTTTAGGGCAAGTCTTAATTATATTTCCCTTGAAGTTAGAGTCGGTGGTGGATTACTCGGCTGGTGGCCCAACGATGTTGTCCGATTTAACTCTCCAAAAATATATACAGAGAATATCTCCAAGTACCATGAGCCAAATTCTTCCTAAGTAATAATGCTTACAATCTTTGAAGTTGAACTAGTACCAGAATATCCCACTCCCACTCCCACTCCCACTCCCACTCCCACTCCCACTCATATGACCTTTTGGGACTTGGAGACTTTCTTTTGAGGGTGGGAGTGTTCGAACCCCTCGCCTAGGAGATGACTTTCATGGAATCATGGTCGCGCATATTTAGTTTTAAACAATTGTTTATACCTGGCCTTTGAGGAAGTGCTGTGTCAAAACTAGCCAAGGGCCGAAGGCAATGGTTCGGTACAAATACAAAGAGCTTTTTGGATAAGAGTATCCACTTGATGAAGAGAAAATTAGGCTAAGGTTCAAAAAAAAATATTTTTTCTATTCACACGTCTATAATATTTCTTAGTTTTTATGAGACCCATAATTATTTAAAATTATAAAAAATAAGGAACAAAATATAAATACCCTTAATATTTTTACTTTTATAATAATTTTTTTTTGGATTTTTTATCTTCTCATTAAAGTATATGTATAACTCGTTATTCATCCTGTTTTTTCAGGGGTATAATTGGCAAGTAAACTAGAATATAACATATCTAAACAATCGTGCCTTAGAATTTTACAAATTTATATCGTTGAAAAGCTTTTAAAGAGATCTACACAACGAGTAAAAAAAATATCACATTTAAATTTTTTACGAAAAAATCGGAGGTGATTGTTCTTTAGCCACAAAATTGGATACATAACCATTATGCATTCACCATAAGGATGCATAACACATTACGCAGTCACCACAAAAGATGCATAACACATTATGAAACCATATCTTAGTTCATGCATCCACTAATTTGGTTATGCAACCACTAAAACGATGTACATACCTAAAAACTAACATTTCATCAAAAAAGAGATGATGCATAACGAATTATGCAACTACCACAAATGATGCATAATACATTATACATCAATATTTTGGTTTATGCATCCACTAATTCGGTTAGACAACCACTAAAACGATGTATATGCCTAAAAAATAACATTCCAACAAAAAAAGGATGCATAACGAATTATACAATTATCTTCCCGACTGTATAACAAATTATACAACCATTTTTGTAGCTGCATAACAGGTTATGCAACATTTTCTTGATCAATTTTAGTGATAACAGAAAAAAATTGATACATAGTGTGTTATGTAACCATTTCTTCGGATGCAAAACAAGTTAAGCATCCATTTTCTCGGATGCATAATAAATTATGCAACCATTTATTATATCGGTGCTAACAAAAAGGGGTTGCATAATGAGTTGTGCATTCATTTTCTTGTCTGCGTGACACGTTATGCAACCATTTTTTGGTTGATTTTAGTTCTAACAAAAAAATTATTGCATAATGCGTTATCCAACCATTTTCTCGAATGCATAACATGTTATGAAGTCATCTTTTGGTTGATTTCAGTGATAACAAAAAAGTGGTTGCATAATGCATTATGCAATCATTTTCTCGACCGCATAATAGGTTATGCAGCTAGTTTTGTAGTTGCATAACAGGTTATGCAACCATTTCTGTATTTGTATAATATATTATGCAACCATTTTTTAGTTGATTTTAGTGCCAACAAAAAATTGGCTTATGCAGTCATTTTTGTAGTTGCATAACAGATTATACATCCATTTTTTAGTTGATTTTAGTGCTAACAAAAAATATGGCTGCATAATGCGTTATACATTCGTTTTCTCGGATTTCGTTTTTTCAGATGCATACTAGATTTTGCAGCAATGTTTTTATTTTAGTACTAACAAAGAGGGGTTGCACAACGCGTTATGCAAGCATTTTCTCAAATGCGTAACAGGTTATGCAAACATTTATGTAGTTGCATAACAGGTTATGCAAACATTTTTTGATTGATTTCAATTCTAATAATAACATTGCTGCATAATGCATTATGCAGCCATTTTCTCAGATGCATAATAAATTATGCATCTATTTTCTCAAATGCATAACAAGTTATGCAGAAATTTTATAGCTGCATAACAGATTATACAGCCACTAGAAAAAACATATTTACAAAAATTCATCAATTACAAATATTGATAAGTATTACAGTTAAAATATAAAGATATAAAAGTCAAATGAAAAAATGAAAAAAAAATTGTTCCTAGACGGCTTCTAATTTTGCCTATCAATGACTATTTGCAGCAAAATAAGAAATAGTAAACAATCTAAACTACCTTGTAAATGGCATTCGTACGTATTTGATACTTGTTTTACAGTGCTCACAATCTAATCTCCTTTATTATCAAATTCAATAGACCAACATACTATAATTATTTGTAAGTAGCTAGTTTGACAGTACTTCCACATCTGTAGTAATAGCCTGTTTGGATACACATCCAGAAGTAACTTTTCGACTTCTAAAAATTAAAAAGCAAGAAGTTAGTTTGGATGTCCAATTTCAGAACGACTTCTGCTTCTGGAAAAGCCTGGTATCCAAACGCGCTATAAGTCTATAACATTCTAGGACATCAACATAAGTATATCCAAATATCTGTAAACATTTTCCCCGGCCAAAAAAAGTAATCACCGTATACTACTCTTTGCAATTCAGTTCATCTTACACTACAGAAAAAATGGATAAGCTCTAGACGCAAATAGACTGATGACCATTATCTAACTAACAATTAAACAATTTCAAAATAATTACAGATGATTTCCAAATTAAATCATGTTCAACACCAAAATTCAAAAGATATTCCTATTTTAAACCCAAATCTAGTCTTACAAGTGGAAAAATCATTACAAAAATTGATAGAAATATTCTGGCTACGTGGTATTCATTAGAACATAGGCTCATACCTAAAAGAGAGAAGATCGATCTTGAATCACATCTTTAATTTCTTTAGTAAACTCCAATAAGTGTAGAAGCCTTGTTTACCAACACCGAATATTGCTGACAGTTCACGAATAAAACTAAAATTCCATAAAATTCCATGTCAATTAAGCCTCTGGCTTCCTCATAAACACAAAACACTATATAATTAAGACTACTTAATTAGCTACAAACATAACCCATGTGCTTCACTAAAACCCCAAATAACAGATTCCAAGTCTAGTTTCCAAAACCATATGCATGTTAAGAGTGAGAACATCTACATATATACATTTGCATCCTAATGCTGATCTTATACAAGTCCAAGTTACTAGCATTTGTAACAATTACCAACAGCCGTGTAAGAATACATAAAAGCTCCAAAATCCCTATATGTTTTTTACTAGCAATGTTGCTTTCACACACTTTTCATGCTTTTACATTTTTTAATTGCACCTTCCCTGTATTTCTGGGTCGAGTTTATGAGCATCTTCAAAAAGAATGACTGCCTATTGGTATCCAAAGAAACATTTCATTGCTGGATGTAGAACAAGAAGCTGAAGAAAGAGAAGACATTGGTTAATTTGATACCCAAATTTCTGGAAATGATGTATTTGCCAGATCCTAACTGTAGATACAACATCCGACAACTTTGAGATATTGGATGAGTAACTCCAACTAACCTGGACCAACAAAATCACACGAAAAATGATATGTTTTTACCCAAATCATCAAGCACGAAAAATACGATGAACTACTATGAAAAAATAACAGGATGGCATTTATTTTTACCTACGGGTTTAGCAATAATAATGCTTGGGCAAGCAGCTGGAGGTGGGGAGTTTTCATCCAAGAATGGTTCAACTTGATTTGGATTAGACCAAATTGGATAACCTTTTATCTTCCCATGTTAAACCATAATCATCAAAAATAAGAAATATTTCCTTTTAATTTTACATCATGCAAAGCTTAAGAAAAAAATGACACCTGAAAAGTCTGTGAAAATTCGATCATAAATTGAATACTTGTATCTATTGTTACTAATTTAAAATAGCAGGACATCCAAACTACTAGTGTTGCCATTCCTTCATGAGTTCACTGAAAAGTTTAACAAAATAGATAGCATACAGTGAAGATTACAACCTGCAAAATTGCTAATGTAGCTTATAGTCTCTGAATTACCTGTAACAAACTTTGTCAGTCGAGTTGCTTGGTATAAGTCAAAATAAATTAGATTCATTATGAACCCTTCAATTTGTAAATATATAAAACTCAGCATCTCAATACACATCGTTCGTAAATTAGAATAACTTCAAAAACTAGACTAATAATTCAACTTTAAAGGAATTTTACCATCATTCTTGCATAAGCAGATCCAATATGACCAGCTCTGGTTATTCCCGCAGTCTGTCCATTTAGCAAGTTGCTGATAAACCTATCAAAAACAATAAGTTTGTAACGTATTATTTCATAAATCAACGAATAATTTCTCTGGTTCGGAAGTAAAATTCGTCATTAAATCTCTCAATTTCTTTGATAATCTAAGAGCATCCACAATCACGCGACGATATCCAACGATCAAAGATCAAAAAATTTGATCTTTGATCCGTCTCAAAAACAACGGGGTATGATCAAGCGAGGGCATAGGATTCCGCTTGAACGTAAGCGAAGTATCAAGATGCCGCTTGAAAAGACGGACGAGAGACTACTAGCTCGCCTGATACAAGCGAGATTCTGCTCTATCGCCTACAAAAAAAAAAAAACAAGGGCGGAGTACCAACATTTCGCCCACTAACTAAGCGAAACATCAGAGTTTCGCTGGTAGGAACGAGAGGCCAAGATTTCGTCTATGTATTGTGCGGATAACTCGTGTAAAAATTGTGCAGGGCGAGATGCAGGGATACCGCTTGGGTAGAAGCGGAAGCTTGGAATCCCACCCGCTTGGATGAGTACATACCCGGGCGAAATTATAAGGCCCCGCTTGGTTCTAGGCGAGATCTCAAGATCTCGCCCTTGTTTTTTTTTTTTTTTTTTTTTTTTTTTTTTTTTTTTTTTTTTTTTTTTCGGTATAAACCCTACCTTTTCTTCCCACCACCAAGCGAACCCTTGGGGACTCGCCCAACTCCAAGCGGAGCCTTGGGGCATCGCCCAACTCCAAGCGGACCCTTGAAGTGCCGCCCAGGTACAAGCGACTCGGTAGCATCTCGCCCGTGTAATGAAATTTTAGGCGAAATCTCTGTTATTCGCTTATGAGTAGGCGAGCTTCTGGTTACTCGTCTGGTGGAACGAAAGTTTAGCGTAACGCTTGAGCTGGCGAAATGTCAACCCTTCGCCCGTGTTTTTAAGCGAGATGCTGGTCCGTCGTCTGTTCACAAGCGAGGGAGTAGAGTTTCGCTCGACTATAACTTTTGATCGTCGATCAGCGACTTCTTTTAATCCTGAACAGTGATTTTCAACGATTATAAAAATCAAATTTAATCGCACCGCTGCGGTTGATTTTCACCGATCATCGATCAAATTAAATCTTTGATCGACGTTTTGATCGATGATTGTGGATGCTCTAAGTACCCTAACTATAAATCTTGAAAAGAATAAGAAATCAACAAAAACACAAATCTAAACCCTAAAAACGAAAAATCGAACTAAACAAACAAGAGAAAATCGATAAGGATCAAGAGTTGAAGTTAACGAAACCTAAAAAGAATCTCATTTGCTCCCTCAAATGAAAATCAGAGGTTTTCTCTTCTCGCCTTTCTCTTTCTGTTTCCTCGAATAAAAGGGTAATTTGACCATTAAAAGAAAATGAAATCAATGATAAAATACAATTAAAAAAAAAGGCTTCTTAAAGAGAAATCTGAAACATAAGGGTGCGCCCTGAACTTCTGAAATCGTGGGTTTATGGGTGAAATCATGGATTTATAGGCGAAAAAGGTAGGAAAAAAGGTTTAACTGTAGATTTCACCTTGGTGAACCCCTACTATGTGGGTTAAAGGCCAACTCAAGATGTACTATATATCGGAGAAAGTCACAGGGGGTTATAACTTATAACTTGTATATCCAATGCTAAGCCTGTAGATAAAGATGATGGTTGATGAGTATCTAAACAGTAAAACAGTTTCCCGGAAAAAGGTATCCTTGCAGTCCGGCACGCAAATGGGAACACCCTGACCAGTAATTTCCAAAATAAAATAAAATAAAATGGGGAAATATGATTTACAACAAGCAGAAGAAAAAAAGAATGAATAGCCAATAATTACACAATTGCACAAACGCTGCCACCCCAAACCCAAACACAGCAAAACAATAATTACACAATTGCACATCACAGCAAAACAATATTACACAATTGCACAAACGCTGCCACCCCAAACCCAAACACCAATATCCCAGCATAGCATCAAACCAGCTTCCACACCATGTTCTTCAGCGACCTTACTAGTTGCATTTGTATCCTTTTCATTGGTAGTTCCGGGAGTAGGAGAATAAATACTAATACACAGGTCCCGTTGTCGACAGGGAAAGTAATCTTCCGGATGCTGGGGCTGGCGGTGCTAATCCTGGAATGTCTCTGATATTTTTGTTGTTTGGATTAACAACCTAAAAACATAAAGGCAGTGCTTAGAGCAAGATAAATGGAGAACAAAAGAGATGGAAGCAAGAACGGAAGAAAGTAAGAAAAGAAGAAAACGTGGATATGTGTATGTGAGTCTATACATCACGAGAGGCAGAAAGTACCTTGACAATAATAATTGCGATTACTCCACACACAACGAGGAATAAGAACATCATGATGCATTTATCCGTAGCAATCTAAAATACAGATTTTGATTATATTAATTAACTAGAAAGATATAGGTGAATTGAAAACAGAACACTGGAGTGGTTAAGAATTGGACATCCAACGCATATTTGAACCAAGCTGGTCATCAGACCAAGTTTCCATAAGTGATTTCATCCTAAGATTTTTTTGTCCAATTTAAATCAGGAAAAGAAGTATCCGCTGCCAATAATAGGAGAAAATCAGAAATATTCATCAACTAACCTGTCTACCGATCTCCTTGACCAGCTGAGAAGCCTTCTTGATTGAGAAGTGAATGGTGTCCAGCTCGTTCACAATGCGACCCATTTGTTCAGTCTGTAAGTTTGACGACAAAGTGAGCCAAGGGATAAAGAAAATGAAACAACAGGAAATCTTACTAATAGAGCTACATCATCCGCTCTCATGCCAACTCTTTACAAGACAACAGAGTATATTTTTTTGCAAACTCACTTGGCCCTTCAATGTTCCTGCAGTTTGAGCTCCAACTTCAATTGTTTGCTCCACAACCTAAACATAGGTCATTAAGGTCAAGAAAAAACTGGTAATCCCCGAGTGCAAAGAAAAAGAATAGCTTCGAGGTAAATTTGCACCTGTTTTGAGCGCTCGATAGCCTGATCAGTTTCATCCATACGCTTCTTTCCAGCATCAATAAGCTCTTGATTGGACATTTCTAGAGCGTAGCCAGTTCAGCAAACATCAGAATATCACAAAATCAAAGGCACAATGTTACTAAATATTGGAAGTTGACATTAGAAGTGCAAAGATTAACATTGCATTTAGGGAATAGGGGTAGTCAAATCTCACGTGATGCCATTAGCACATTGTCCTCAGCTACAGGGTCGCTACCTCCAGCTCCCATATCAAAGAGCTCGACTCTTTTATTGCCCAGGGTACTCATGAACCTGCAGTATGTCAGCGATACATAATTAATGGACGTCGTATAAGCAGGGGTGACTCAAAGTTCATAGAGAAGCATGTGGAGATAAGTCTGGCTTACTAATTAAGATAAAAATGAGATTTTCATGAATTTAGACACTGTGCCCACTCGCAAGTAAAAAACATATTGATCTATAGAAAAAATATTCATTCTCATGCAGAATTTATAAAGATTTCAAGAAGTAGTGAATCTTACGTTTTTCTCAAACCCACATACGAGTTCAATTCTTTAATCTGAAACAATGTACTTTATTCTGTTAATCAAAGAGACTATTTAGCAGCAAGCTAAAATAACTGCAATTTGTATATAATAATTAAGTAAATAACTAATATGAGAAAGTATGTCAAATAACTAACCAGGGATTGCTTTCTGTCATTCAGTTGTTTATTGACCTCGGGAGGATTTCGACTCTCCTCATCTTTGACTTCCCGATCGAATTCTTTGATCAGCCTGCGAAAAGTATCCAAATAAGTGTTAAGTGAAATTTCTAGCATTCAAAGGAAAGCATGAAGGCAAGTGTTCCGTATTGCAATTACTAGAAGATACTGGATACTGTCCAGATGGTTATCCGACTCACCTCTTACACTCCCTCATCTTTCCTGTAAGATCCTCCAACTGCTTACTTTGTCTATTAGGATCTTTAACCTTACCCAGCTTCTGAAATCCATTTCTGCAAATGCATAGCAAAATACCATTATAGTTGATAACGTATCCAAAGGTTTTATCTTATATACTAACTATAACCCCATAAATCCGATCGAAATCCCTCATTGGCACAGCTTACTAAAGGAGGCAATGAACTCATGTCCAATATAAAAGGCTTGACATTAATCCATGCTCCCCAGAGGAAGGTTGACCTATAATAAATAACAAATCCAAAGTAATGCATAAAGCGAATGTGCAGTTTCAAGGGAACGTTTATCCAATTAGATAACTCATTGTATACAAATACAACCCTAAGCTTAAATCAACAAGAGAAAACTTACAGAAAAACCTCTTAATTCTACAACAGCTAACCACATCGTACAAACAATTAAAAGTTCACTTATAATCACTAGAATCGTCTTAACTAACTTTAACTCTAGTAGAGTGCTGGAATACATTAGATTAAAGTCCCTAACATGACTATCCAGCACAGCTTATCAAAGGAAGGCAAACAACTCAGGTACAGTGTAAAATGCTCAAGACCAATCCATGCTTGCCAAAGGAAGGTTGACCTATATACGATAACAAGTCTGGAGTACTGCATAAAGCAAATGTGCAGTTTGAAGGGTAAATATATGAAATTAAATTAGCCACATATTCATGAGAATGAGTTGCATAAAACAACAGTACGGTTCGATGAGGTGCCTGTTGGTTTTTCATGGTTTGTGTAAAAAATGAAAATTAGTGTAAGCTAATTCTTTATGAGATCAAGTTAAGCTGGATAAGTAGTAATCCGTAGCAAGGAGTGTTAACCATTCAATCACACACTAAACACTAGCTTAAGGTTAATGCTTGATGAGTTAAAGCTAACTAGTGAACTGTCCCATGTAGCCATGAGGTGTGCGTCTCTAACTCATGGTAGAAAGGTTGGAGAGACATGTGGCAAGCATTACGAGACTCTCTTTTAGCCTCTTGCAAAATAAAAAAAAAGAATCAGTTTTATCCATCATTCAAGCACGAGGAAATAAAAGTACAAGTCCAAGTCATTAACTAATTAGTAGAAGCTAAGGAACATGTTTGATGTTGTGTATGTTGTTTAATGTTAATAGTGAAATGATAATTGGTATATATGGAGTTTAAGTGAGCAGTAGAACATATTAATACTAAGGTTAAATCTGTTTTCTGCATATAGGCAAGTTAATATCATGTTTAGGTCTCTACGTAATGATGATAAAAGAGCTGAAAAAACCCTAAATAAATGTAAATAAGGAACACATTTTCATGTTTACGTTTGAATTAGTTACATACTGCAACAACAAGCAAGAATACCAGCACATCAAGGGAAATCTTTATACAACCTTACAGAAAAAACCCTAAAGCCACACAACAACCAAAAATAACATGTAAATTAGACGAATCTGAAAGTGGAAGAAGTTTAAAGGTTAGATTGTAATGAATCTTACGCAAGAGCTCGAAAATTATCCTGAATTTCACCATCGATCTGTTCCAATTGTGGAGACATTTGTACATCGTTAGCCATTTTTAGCCGGAATTATTTCTTAACCCGGCAGATGATTCTACAGACCTTAAATCATAATCAAGCTTCAACTACAATACAACCCAAAATTGACTACTGGAACGTTATCTTAGGTGAAAAATCTAAACCCTAACTCTAGAAAATGTAAGAAAGATTTAATTTAGGAGGAAAAGGGAAGAAGAAGAAAAATGAAGGCTGTTGATGATGGTGATCATGTATGCGTTGTTGGTTAGGGACTTTTTGCTAAAATACGCTAGTGGGACACAATGCCAGTTCCTTGTACTATTTGAGGCGTCATATTCTCGCGAGAATTTGCCAGTATGTAACTCCCAGAGAAACCAAATATAAGTAACACGCAATGTACAAGTAAGAAGTGTGTATTTTCACTGGATTTAGCAACAGCTTTTCTTTCGTAAACAGCAGGTTCCTGAACAATTCTACTCACTTCTCTTGATCGGGAAAGTTTATGTACAAACCTTGACCTTTTAAGTTTGATATATTATGGGATGGGAACTCGTTACTTATGTATCTCGTTTAAGGAGTAAATGGACTGTATCAAATTGGATATGCATCTGCATAATTTTAGGAAAGTAGACTACATTTCAAAAGATGATTGGCGCGTGAGTTGGAATGCGCTGTCCGGTTAAGATGAATGGGTCCCGCCGGAAACGAAGAATGTCTTATTTGCTCTCTCCTCTCTGCCTCGTAATTTTGTTTCCCAAACTTGTAAGATGGGTGTGAAAACAATTTCAAAAATTATCCACTCACGTTTCATACCTAGTGAATTTGGGCCGATGAAAAATAGTTTGGGAGGTTTGTTGGTTGGTCCAGAATACCTGAACCTAGTTAACCTATAATCCATCCGGGAAAATCCATTTATCTGTAAGTTTAAAATCGTTTTGAAAACTAAAAATTACTGTTATGTCCATCACGTGGAACCATCCATGTACTCCACCTCCTGCACTTCTCACTTTCTTATAACGGAATTGTTAGTTTCAGCTACTCCACCCACCTCTTATTTACTTCGGTAAAACCTGAAAATCTAGGGCAAAATTTTTCAAAACCACCTAAAACCAAATCCAAAAACACAGAGCAAACAACAAAAATCAAAATTTGTAATAGCAGACTTTGAAATATAGATTTCTTTGAACATTCTACAACTGAAACCTAAGCTACTGTCAGCAACTATTGCCATGCAGTCCACTTAAAATGGGTACCAAGAGAAAAATCAATAGAAGAATAAAAGAAATAGTAATTGAAGAACACGATACTCCTCAATCTCCACCATCGAAGAAGAAGAAGAAAGATTCTCTTGTAGATTCTCTACCACCAAAATCAAAAAAGAAGAAGAACAATGAAGTTGTTGATTCTCCAACAACATCGAAACAAATGAAACAAATTGTTGTTGATTCTCCACCAAAATCAAAAAAGACGAAGAACAATGAAGTTGTTGATTCTCCAACAACATCGAAAAAAATGAAACAAACTGTTGTTGATTCTCCATCTACAAAGAAGAAGAAGAAAACTCTTCTTACGAAAGCTCTTGTTGTTCGTTCTCCATCAACATCACTGAAGAAGAAGAAGAAGAGTGTTGTTGTTTCTGGTAAAAAGGTACTGATTCTAATCATCGCTGCATATCAATATATAACATACTTTGTTCATGTTATATGAGTTAGATCTAGCATACAACATCGATACATATCAATATATCAATTATATATATATAGTTTTTTCATGTTATAGCACATAGATCTAGCATGAAATATAGGTTATATATTGATATGTACTTGGTTTTTAGTTTTAATTCTTGAACTGGATCAGTATCTACTTATTTTCATGTTATAGCATCTAGATCTTGATTGCAGGATAAGTACATATTGATATGTACTTTGTTCTAGATCTTGAATTGGATCAGTACATATCAATATATAATTTGTTCATGCTATAAATATAAAGCATATATATCGATATATAATGTTCTATACTATATCATCTAGATCTTGCGTACATGATAGTATATATTGATATGTACTTTGTTCTAATCTTGAATTTGATCAGTACATATCAATGTATACTTTGTTCATGATATAGCAGATAGATATCAACATATCAAAATATATACTTTGTTCTATATTATAGTACATATTGATATATTGTAGGGTTATTGACAGTCTGTTCATTATATAGGTGGTGTGAAGAAAATCACAAAGAAAACAAAAGCACCTGCACCTGCTAAGAAGATCTACATAAATGGTTTCATGGGGATTTTCTCACTTGTTAAAGCAATCAAGGATGAAAAGCTTGAGTTGAGTGAAACTCAGTTGCGGATCATTGGTGAGCAATCATATGGGAACCTTTTTTTGATGTTCTAGTACACAAATATTGGTGTAGATCACTGGATGAAGAATAAAACTGCGGTGACCAATCTAATACAGTGTTATAAGAGAAGTAAAGTTGCGAATGAGATCACATTTGAGTTCAAAAGGCATGAAGTTTCACATATTCTGACATCCACTCCTGAAGAAGTAGGTGTTATCTTAGGAATTCCAAGAGCAGGGAAAAGATAACATGAAGATATTATGCTGACATCAAGGGGTGGATATCGAAACAATGCTTTCTTCCAAAGGTTCTTTGGTGATGTAGAAAAGACTAAAAAGGTAAATAGCGAGGATACAGGAAGAAGTCTTGAAACTTTTAATAAAAAAAACAGCAACTAAGAAGAAAGCAAATGAAAAAGTTGAAGAATCTGAAGAAAAGCAAAGTGATGAAGAACCTGAAGAAATTGGGAGTGATGAAGAAAATGAACAAGAAGAAAGTGAAGAAGATATTGAAGAAGGGAGTGAGGGAAAAAGTGAATAAGTGAGAGATGCTGAAGACCTTGTAAGGCTTATATGCTTGTTCATGTGTATCACATTGTTTTTCACAACAAAAGATGCACATGCCTTGACTGAAAAGTATATTGGTCTTGTGGAGGATCTCGAGGATGCAAAGAATATGTCATGGCCATATTTGATATATTCTTACCTAGAAAAGTCACTAAATGACAATGTAAATGCAGTCGAGAATACTACCGGATGTCTGAACTATTTATTGGTAAGAATACGTACTAAAAATCTTTTTAGTAGTTTACTCAATGAAAATCATGATTTACTTTTAACTTTGTTTTGATGATTTTTTTTTTCCAAAACAGATTTGGTATGTAGAGCATACATATTTGCTGGAACCGGAGGAAATAAAGACGATTCCGGAAAAAAAAAAGTTTGTTCCGAGAGCTGTCAAATGGAATATGTCAAAGTTATGTGTTGCACTCCAAAAATACATTGATACAACTGAATATGAGGTAAGAAAAATATGTACTTATTTACTACATTTATGATGTTTGTTATCCTGCAGTATATAATGATATGTATTGAATGTATGATGTTTGTTATCCTACAGTATACATTGATATGTACCTTATAAAAAAACTTATTTTTATAGTACATATTTCTGAGTACATATTTTGTTGTTTTGGTACAGCTCAATGAAAATTTCAAGGTTCAATATACCAATCAAGAAAAGCAAATTCTCAATAGAATCACAAGAAGAGTTGCAGAAAAGGAGAGTGAAGCTGAAAAGGAAGAAGATAAATAAGAAACTGCAGGGAAGGCAGTGGCGAAAGATAATTGGAAAGGAAGATATGAAGAATTAACAAAGATAATCTTTAAAAAATGGGGTGAGCGAACACCATGCAGCATGAGGATGGACCGCTTGATGTATCAAAGCTTCTGCAAATGTTGAATGACATATACATGAAAGCTTCTCCCTTGCAGCCTGAAAAAGAAGAAGAGTTTCGAGACTCAATTGATGAGAGTCTCATTCATTTGGGTACTGACCCAACATGAGAATTCTCATCTCTTACTACTCCAACATATCCTCTTTGTTAAAACATAACAAAAGATGAAGTAGTTTCGGGAGAAGAAGTGCCAACTGTTCAGATTCCAACAAAAGATGAACAAAATGTTTTAAGTGACACCACCGTCAAAAGGGTACCATTTAATGTTGCATTGTCAAAACCACCTTCGGTGCACAAGTTCTGTGGTGTTGATGTTAATGTTAAAAACATGGGTTAAATCTGACTTGGATAAAGAAGTCAAAGAGATGCAGGAGAAAAGTAACACACAGGTAAGTGATGCTGACTAGTTTCACTCTTTATTACAAATGTGTTTATCAATATAATTATAAATATCAATATGTAATTGATTACAAATGTGTTTTATTATTGTCATATAACTGTACATATTAATGTGTATTTAACTATCATAAAAAAAACTCTATGGTTACAGGATGATTTACCTGGACTTCGACAAGAAGCAATGAAAAAGGTGATTGAAGCTATAAACCAGAGTCTTGAAACTATTAAAGGGATGTCGCAGAACCCTGATGAATAAGACGTTGAAACCTTGGTCGATAGCTTCGTGGACATGAAAATACCTTTGTTTACTGAGATGGCTAAGATGGAAGACATTGAAAAGTTCACATTTGAAGAATTTTTAGACTTAGCCATTTCCAGCAAGGAAGTTTATGATGAAGAATATGCATCTCTCAGCCAAGATAATGGTAGTGTTTCAAGCCATACTCTTTTTGGGATTGACATTCGAAAATATTTTGATAATTTATTTGGAAATGGTTTGTGACGTATAAAAGTTTGACAAGTTACAGCTGAGCCAAACCAACTTACACCTGAGAAGACTGCAAATCAAGTCATACCTGAGCAGGAAAATGACCCAGAGGTATATCTTCTACTTGTGGTAATTTACCTTTCTTGTCTTTGTTTGAAAAAATATGATTCAAATATAGTACTGAAAATATGGATTCAAAAATGCAGGAACATGAAGTTACAACAACCCAAACGTCAAGTGACGTACCACTAGCAACCAAACTTGCCAAGATGACTGCTGCCAAAGTGAAAGCAAAACCAAAGGTCGTTGCAAAGAATTCAGTACCATCTAGAGAAGAAGTTAGCAGGCGAGTAACTCGTGCAAATCCAGCAAAGAAGACAGATCCATTATTTGATAGTGGAAGTAAGTTTTCTGAAAAGAAGAAGTCGAAAACTGAGCAACGAAAAAAGACAATAAAGACAGGAAAGGACAATAAAACTTGTAAAGCTCAGAAACCTCGTATGAAGTTCATGGATTTTACAAGTCACCACTCTATGATAATATGACAGATTAACAAATATCGATTATACTTTCATACTTTGAGAAAGGAAAGAGAATATTAGTACTTTCTACCCTTTATTTTACTTTTAAATCAAGTAAGTTTTGCAGTACATTTCAAAAAAACTTACTTCAATATGTGTTTTTGTTATAAATGTGCAGCTCGGTTGCTTGGACAGTAGAGAATGAAGGTGGTATCTGCATCAGCGGGGCTACAATGGAAGATTTGATCTTCAACAGAGCATTAAAGCAAGATCTTCTCAACTACGCTCAATATAAGCTTCAAGTGGTGTCTAAAGAGGACCAAGCAAATCCTAAGGAAGAAAGAAAATACTTCAAGGTGTTGCACCTGGATCCAGCTGCTTGGGTATGTGTTGTTTTCTTCTTTTATACTTTTGAACATTGGATATGAAAAAAGTACATATTGATATATACTTTGTGAAATAACCTATTAAACGTTTTTAATTGTCGGTATCATGTCGACAAAACTGAGACTTTAAAGGGAGCAAAAGTGACTGCTATTATTATGGTAATCTTGATAATGAGCAACGACATCGAGAAGATCCGTGTACCGATATGCCATGGCAACAAGCATTGGACACTGCTTGAGTTTGAGTTCGAAACCGAGAAATTCATCCATTACAACTCATCTGTGGCGTTCAGGGATTATTGTTATGAGAATGCAAAAAAAAAAAAAAATGTTTGAATACTTGTTCAATCCATTCAATCAGTTCTTGGATGAGAATCAGAGAAAGATGGTGAGCAACGTAAGGTTGACTGACTATGGGTGTCCACAACAAGGAATTTGGCCATACTGCCTTTTGTATATAATGCATTTATCAAGAGATCAAAGACTGATCATGATGGAAAAAGTTTGGGAGATGATGAACAATTGATGATGAAGATTCAGAAGAAAAGAATCAAGTTAGCACGCAGGTTTTTGACATCCACTCCGCCTGAAATCAGGTGGGACCCCTCCAAATGAAAATAAATGTTTACCTGTAGAGTAATTCAAATATGTTTGTAGATCTTGGTCTGAGGAGATAAGTTGGTGCATTTTAGTTTTTGCTGGGCAGGGTTTTGTAGCTAGAGTGAAGAAGATAATCCTTAATTGTTTCTTATACCACATTTGGCAGGAGAGAAGTCTTAGGATATTTTAAAGTAAATTTAGTAATGTTGACCAGGTAGGATTTATCATTATGGGGACAGTGAGAGTTAAGGTTTTGTATATGAAAGGTAATGTAGTGGATAGTCCTTCTACGCAGTATGTACTTCAGTAACTTTCTTATTGTGTTTACTTATTGAACTTGGCTTTTAGTTATTATGTTTATATCAGGATCTTATTATGTTATATATATATATATATGTGTGTGTGTGTGTGTAATGATCTTTATTAGCATTGTTAGGTTTCTATTTAATTTTAGAGTTATATAGAAAGGCAGAACATATTAATATGCGCTAGGAAGTACATATTGATATGTATTTTGTTCTGAAACTCTGAACCAATAAATTCATATTCTAAACAAGTACATAGTGACATGTACTGTGAAGTACATATTGATATGAATTTAAAATATTACTTTGTTTATGTACATTTTTTTTTGTATTTTTATGACAACTACAAGATTACTAAATAAAAGAAAAATGTATCGGGAATAAAAATCACTACTAACGAAGGGGCACTGCCCCCTCGAAACCCGTATATAGTAAATTACATTCAACCACATGTTCATACATCTTTTAAGATGGAGAAAAATATAATATTTATATCATCAAATTCTCGTCATTCATTAAGAACAAAATTCAGTTGGCACCCAAACAAGTTCTGAAAAAAGAAACCTGAAAAAATGCGACAAGTATCTTCTAAAACAAACAAGTTCTGTATATTGGTAGTGAAGGATAACATTGCATGTAGCCTTGTTGTGATGAGCTTTCAATTTACAATTTGAACATGTAACAGGATTTTTGCTCATCTCCCATGCACTCTTGATGCGTTCTTTTTTCTTCTTCCTGGAGGATCCCTAACTACTATTGATGGCAGAATAATATCTTCCGCGGTATACTCATCAGGCCTGTGGTATATTGAAAAACATAAATAAGAAAAATCTACTATATTTGTGCAGTTTTTGTTGATGTATGTTACACTAAATATCAATATGTACTATGCTAGTTCTAGTTTATGGTTTATATGTACTGCTTAAAACCATTCTCATGTATGATACTACCATAAAAAAATCAATATGTACTGCTTAAAAACTTACCTGTCGTCATTAGGAACATGTATAATATCGATTGAATATAGCTGGCGATAACAGCTAACTTTGAAGTATTCGTCGATATAATCAAGGAACTTTCCCCCAGATGCAGCAATAGCTGCAGTAGCATGAGACCTGAACACAAGAAACCAATCATATTATTTATGCAGTATATATTGATATTTGCCCTACACAAAAATAAAATAAAATAATTTGCACAATACATATTTGGTATTTTCCCTACACAAACCCAAGAAGATAATCTGCACAATACATATTTGATATGTTTTCTGCAGTACCCCTAAGGGCAACTCCAACGGTACGAGTATATCAAATACCAAAGAGTAAAAAAATTTGCTCGTTTTTCATTTTTTACACAACGGTTTTGTGAGTAAATATGATCGCACGTCGTTTTAATTAGATGTCTGTTATAAAACGCTATTTTAAAAGAACGTTAGGTGACACGGACGTTTCTGTAGTGGGAAATATGTCGTTGGAGCACATTTAGGTGAGCGTTTCATATTCTGGAACCAGACGCACTTATAAATGAGCGTTTGCATTCTCGTACGCTTCCTTAATCAAACGTATGTTTAAGGTCCACACTAATGGACGTTTAGTGATATACGCTGTGCCTAAAAGACGCCTGAATTCCAGAAGCCCCTTTACAATAGCGCTTAGTATTGAAATGTCCACCAACAGAAGCGTGAGCTGAGTTTCACGTTCACCTAAAGAAGCGTAATGAAGCACGTCCACCAGTGTAAGCGTTAATAAGACTGGTGCTCCGGCGCTCTCATAAGAGAGCTTCTGGTGCTCCGGCGCTCTCCTAAGAGAGCTTCTGGTGCTCCGGCGCTCTCCTAAGAGAGCACCTGTTATCCGACGTCTTTTTAATAGAACGTATTATATACAGACGTTATTTCAGTAGAACGTTTTAACCAGACGCTCATTTGGCTTGCGTTTCTTCTGCCAACGTTCTCCTAGTGAAGCGTTACTTCATACACATTCTTTTGTTAGCGTCTCATCAAACGCTTTTCAGGCACTGCGTCTGTGTTTCAAAACGCTTTCATAAGGAAACGTCTTTTGTTAACGCCCAATTAGAAGAGCGTGCGAGTATATATAAGATTTGGAGAAAATTTTCTCTGGAACAATGGTTTTACTCGCCTCATTCCTATATATACTCGTCCGTTGCGGTTGATTTTGGGCGAACAAAGAGTAAATTTAATCTTTACTCTTTGGTATAGTCGTCCGCTGCAGTTGCTCTAAGAAACTAGTTTAGTGGATATCTCAGTTCAAAAGAGCATGTTACCTAAAAAACTAACCTTGGGGAATGAACTTCAAAGACGTGAGGATATGACTGACTAACTTTCCAAGGATGACCAATTTGAATGTGTAGTTCAAGCAAGGCTTGATACACATGGGTTAAGAGTTCCGGATCCATCAAAAGACTTTCTTCACGACGGACATCAACTCCATTACCCGTAGCCTACACGACAAATAAAATTAAAAACAACAAGCATATTATACATATAGTACATATATACTTGTAGTGTTACAAGAAACTTATAAAAACCTGATTGTGTCAGAGAGAGTACAAGGAGGTAACTTCTTCTCGCGGCGAATCCAGTTATTAAAAGACTCGGCAATGCTTGAAGAAGTCTAACCATACCTACAGCCTGGGAAGTATGCACTAGACCACTTTTCCCTAGGAATGTTACAACATTATTGAGCAACCCAAGGCCTTCCTAGATAAACCATTTCTTGAAGACCTTCTTCATATCTTGCTGGAGAAAGCGCATATGTTGCTTTTTGGAAACAATCCATCACTTATTTATATTTTTCATCAGACTTACTGATGGGTAAGTTCTTTTTCAAGTGGAAAAAACAATAGCTATGATAAGAATCAGGGAAAACTTTAGGAATTGCATTCAACAAACCTTCACCTCGGTCATTCAAAAAGGTGATGGGACGATGGTCCACAAATTTTTGAAGATTGTCCATAAACCAATGCCAATTATCATTATCTTCGCCAGGAACTAATGCATATGCAAAAGGATAAAACCTGGAAAAATAAATAAAAGCCCATATCAATATGTACTTCATGTCTGCACCTTCAAATTATGTTATACCTACAATCTATATCAATATGTACTTTATGTATGATGTGTATGATACTAAAGTAGATATTGATATGTACCAGAAAATGGACTACATTTCTCTTTGTATTGGTATATAAAAAACAGTTACATATCAAAATATGTATCATATAAAAAAGTTACCTTGATTTCCGTTAAGACATGTCGCAACCATTAAACCTCCCCGTAAGAAATGTCGCATCACAAAAGATTATTGGACGACAAAGTTTATAACCCTCTCTACAAGCTCCAAAGTAAATAAAAAGTCTGTTGAATCTCTTTGTTGCGTCGTTGAAATCAAAATCAATATAAGACCCTAGGTTGGTTTCCCGAACAGTAGTGACCCACCAAGCAAGATCAGTGTATGACTTTACATCGTCACCAAATCATTTGATACGATAACTCTAATGCATGATATGCATGGTGATACTTGATGTTGATCCCTTCACCAACTTTAATATAATCTATAATCTATTGCGGCTTTATGAGAGGGTTGTGCTTGACACGCTCATGAACTAAATGATTTACAAGCTTCCTCAAAACAGTTGGACTCCTCAACCTATAACCAGCATCACAAGTGTGCCTACCCACGTAATCCTTTATCTTAAACACATCCAAAGACCCATTCATGGCAACCACATGAAGCATCCAAGAACAACAGTCAGTGCTGCATCTCACTGTGAATCTCTCAAGGTCATTCTTCAATTTTTTAACATTATATCCAGTCCTCAAATAATATTTCTCACATGCTAACCGAACATCTTCAACACCACCATGGAAGAGATGGTTTTTTATCTTCAAAAACATTCTCCCAACCATCAGAAAAAAAAATACTTACAACCTCTTTACAATCTTTCAAATAATTGTTCCTAGCACTCAAAACCAACTCAGCACTGTTGCCAAAATCAGCATTTCTCAAAGAACTAGATGCACCAGATAAAATAACATCAACATGCAACTCAAAGAAATTTGAATTCTTCGTAAAATATAATGCAACAAGCCCTTGAAGAGATACATCATCAAGGACAGGGACTTTCACTCCATTTTCAACATAGTTAACAACAATAGTTGATTGAGTCAACCAGCTCCACGCATTACAAATAGTACACTTCAAATCTTCCAAAGTCGAATATAACGTAACCAAATATGCAATGTGGTGTTGCTTGTGGTATACATGAGAGTAGCAAAAGGTATTTGGATTAGAACCAACACCTGACATGTTGAACCTGAAGAAATGTGATCCAAATAAAATAACACAAACACAAAAATCAAACATATATTTTAAGATGATAGGAATACTAAATCTACAGTACAACATAATATTTTAGAAGTATTACACATATTATAGATTCACAGATAACAAACAAATAAAACCATATTGTATGCAGTGCAAACAAATATGTACTGATTCAAAAATGGTATACCATACAACATATATAAAAAAAATAACATACTATAAAAACAGTATATATCAAAAAGTTTAGAAAAACAATACGTATTAATATGTACTGAAGAATCATTCAAAACATCCAGAAGAAAAAACAAAAATCATGATTTTCTGAAAAAATAAAAGAAAACCAAATAAAACCTATTATCAAAAGACATGTAAACAAACTGAATACGACGATCTAATAAACAAAATAGAACGATTACAAAAATCAGTTTCAAAAATCAAAAGAAAAATTAAAGCACGAACAAAAACGAGATCGATCATGGAATTCAACAAAATGTACATCATAGAAATCGTAATCATCAGGATTTCAGTGTAAGAAAACAAACAAAAATCATGAAATCAAGTTGACTATCATGATTTCAGTTGAAAAAAACAAAAACAAAAACAAAGCATAACAAAAATTATAAGAGCAGAGAAGAAGATTACATAAAAATACTTGGAGATTTGATATCGAAACCATAAAAATGAAAAACACCAACTGAAGCAGAGAGAGAGGAAATCAGATCTGTGAGTTGAAGAAAAAATGAATTTTGGAAGATTTGATTTCAACTCGATTTATACGTTCGTTATAGAAAGGGTAAATATGGAATATGTAAAATACATATTTCATTACATTCACGTGAGTTGGACCAGCGATTCAGAAAATCATTCCAAAAATTTATTTTTGGACTAGGGGTTAAAACACGTTAGATGGGTGGACTACACGGTAAACGGGTCGTGTATAATGGATTATGTAGTAATTCCTAGAAATAGTTTGGGCTACTAATAAAATAAAATAGGGTTATTAAGAAGGAATTTAAACATACCCCTTATCCACATATGTTTCGTAATGGCTAATATACTTTTGATTAATTAGTTAGTCAAATATGATTATATAGTTAGTGTTAGAGAAAAAGAAGAAAAAATTGAGAAACCATTGAAACAAAACTAGGTTTTGGTGATTTCAACAAAGAAAATGAAGAACCATATCAAATTAAAGATAATAATGCATGAAACAAACATGTATTGTATTAAGAAACTCAAAACCCCACTTTGAATGCGTTTGTATGTGGTCGTTATAAAAAAAACTTCATTTTTGCATGCATTTAATGTTGTTGACTTCTCAGAATCGATAGATAATGGAGTATATTATCTACCGATTATACACTATGTCTCAAAATTCAGTATAGTCGGGAGTTTTGATGAGATCAATTACTACTGATTATACTGGAAAAAACCCCAAATTGAAATTTTTCCCATTTTTGAGTTTTTCCTTCTTTCATAATCGGTAGGTTAGAGAAGTTGGATTACTACCGATTGTGAAAGTAACCATAAATATATATTTTTCCAGAGTCTTAAAATTTCTAATTTTTTCTACATTCACAATTGGTAATAAGTAACTAAAATTATCTACCGATTATACTGACTTTCAGGTTCAGAAACCTGACTAGTTTGCGGTTCTAATCGGTAGTAAATTGGTTATAGTTTTCTACCGATTACCATACAATCGTTAGTTTTTTAAAAACTTAAACCTCCAATTGTTGTTGTTTTTTATCCAGAAAACTAGTATAGATTTCTAATATAGTCGGTTGATAATGATAACCACGAACTACTAATTATATCAGGCTACCTTATTTTTTTTAGGAGATCGTTGCTGCAGTTGAAGTGAATTAAAATGCAAGTTGATAATGAAGTAAACTTAAAACAATTAACATAATATTGTCTAAACTGAAAAAAAACCGGTTCATCGCTTACAACCTTACAACATAATATTGTTCAAAAAAACTTAAAACACCAAACAACAACGAAAGAAAACACATCATATACATTCAAAGGGATCAATCTCATTGATCTCATCAAATTCTACCACTCCTTGTTATTCTCGTCTTCTTAACATCAACTTTACTCCTCCATTCTTCTTCTTAGCCTCATCATCTCCCCCATTCTTGTTGTCATCAACTTTTTCTTCTAATGCCTCAGGTGGACCTATGTAGTCACCATTTTAATTGTTCTAAGGGTTTACACCTATAAAGTCTGATTTCATGAAAAACAGTCTCGGATCACAATGTTCTTCTTCTTTCTCTTATTCAATATAGTTGAGGGGATTTTGATCACTGTTCCAAGGATTCTCAGGATCGTCCCTTGATGGGATTTTGATTACCCTATTTAAATAAACCGCAATCGCACGGGCGTCTAACTAGAAGACAACGACAAGTACGGGTCGAACCCACAAAGAGCAGGGAAATACTGCAATCAATATCTCAATTAACTAATCAGAAATAATATTTATGGATTTTTAGATTAATGAACAAAATAATAAAACAAACTAAACTAATAAAAATGAATTAAATGGGAGAGTCGGTAACTAGGGTTTTCAGTATTCACCACTATTTTTATTTAATTACTGAAGTGAAACATAACTCATGAATATTTAGAGTCACAAATATCACTGGGACGCCCTAAACATGGTGCATCAAAAGCCCTAGTCTCAAGCATACACCATAAAAATTGCGTTAGCGAGAAAATTGTACGAAACTAATTATAGGTCCACAAATAATACCTGGCTATTCTAAGCATACCCCATCAAAGGATTTAACCCAAGCATGAAATATCAAATAAGTAGACAAATATATTCGCAACAAGTAGATTTTCAAAATAACAACTGTATACCAGAAGCATGGAACATCAAAAACTTAGGCCAAGCATGTACCATCAAAAGACGTCACAATTGTTTAATGAAATTCAATCAATCAAAATCATGGAATTAATCTATTCAAATCATAATGGTCTGTATCAAATATTTTATTTAATTGATCTAAAACTGTAAGTGGTTTCAACATTAAACTCTAGTTACAAATTAATTAGAACATGGAGATGGGTTTCCTAAAACCCATAAAAATAATTAGATAGAAGAGTAGATAGGGAGAAAATTAAACCAGATTTCGGAACAACTGTCGTCTTCTGCGTAGAAAAACTCTTGTACTCTCTGTCTTCGTCTATTCCCCCAGAAACATGAACTGAGCAGCCCCCCAAAAAACTCTTCACTGCGCCTCTGAAAACAGTAATCAACACAAAAGAAAACTTATGTACGCGGCTCAAATCCATCCCAGCACAGCCTCCCCGAAAAGAAGATCCCTCTCCTTCCTTTATAGCTTTCACACTAGGTTTCCAAAAAGAATACATATCACTCACACGTGACAGTCAAGCTCACTATTTCAATCAAAGTCTCCACCTATTAATAGCCACATGATGTCTGTTTACACCAGCCTCATATAATTAATTCTAGCCTCTAGATCCACCTGACGCACATATTGCTCTCACACTAATTCATGATAGCAATCAACGTCCTTGGCCTTGTCCCTCTATACTTCTCTTGACCCTAGGCTACTCTCACTTTCACGCCTGACAGCCAACTTCCTTCACCTGCCACTCTTCCTGGCGCCTGCCACCCTTAAGTTACGTCCCCATCAAATGCTAACAACCACTTTCATAGCCTAGCCATCAAGTCTACTTTCAACAGCTTCCAAACAGTAGCCTTCAAATCATCATTGCCTATACCTCAAACTCCATCACGTAAAGTACTCACTTTTCAATTCAAACCCCACCTGATCAAAGTGTTTGCTGCCTCTCGTTTCTATAATCTTCACATACCTTTCATTCAACATCCCTCTCTTTACTCGCCTGTTCAAAGCAACGTTTCCACCTTCTGGTTCTTTGCTGACCGTACTTTCCAAAAGAAGAACCTAATGTTTAACTTCAGCCACTCAGCCACCTACACAGTCTCTTGCTTTGCCATTATATCCATGTTCACAAGTTAATCAATTTAGCCCATTTAATCATATTTATTTGTAACCATGAATTTTACGTATACCACCTAAGATAATATCAAAATACTAAAATTAGTACAAAAAGATAACAAGAAAATATAGATAAAGCGGTAAAAATGTATCAATTAAGTGCTTATCAAATACCCCCAAACCTATATTTTGCTAGTCCTCGAGCAAAAATAATATAAAAATAAAATAAAAATCATAACTCACTTTCGCAGGAATCGCGACTACATTTATCATATGTAATAAGCCTTTAAACCCCTAAATGGCCTTAGTGGACGAGTTTTGTCTCGTGAGGGTTTACAAGAGGTATACCCACAAAACCTGTACTCCAAATTCTAGCTACCTATGAACGATTGAGGATAGACACTAAACAAACTATTTAGTTGGCATACTAAATTTTGCGACTATAAAAATCATTACCCTGTATGAATGCAATTACTTTACAAGAGTTTGCACTCAGCGTACTAAAATTCATATAAAAATGCAACTCTACTCAAATAATCATTGAACATTCATGTTGATCGAAATCATCAAATTCAAACACAGGGATAGATTAGAAGATGAGTATAGAAATGATGAATGATGCATATGTTGACTAAGGTGAACGGTGTTTCCCATATCTGTATGAAGGTCAGTGCCAGGATGAATCCTATTATTATTATTATTATTTATATACATAAATTATTTTTTTTTCGTTTTTTTTTTCATGTTTTGCTCCTTTTCAGCAGATTACATGATAGTTCCATGGATCCTGCATTCCACGCTTGATTAGGCGACGAAGACAGAGGAAACACACACATACTGCTATCACAGTATCATTTTTTTTTTGAATAAGAATTAAAAAAATGAGCTTGAACTCAACAATCCATTTCATCCTGACGGCGATAACAATTTGATACTGGGCCCCACCAAATCACTTAGAGAAACATAAAATTGCAAAAATAAAAATAGAAATTGATATGATTATGATGATTCCGAGATATGCTTGTTCAATGATTATCATTTTATCTCTAACACCTGAGTGCATTCAGATATGAATAGACCATTTAGTTGGGCACACCAATTCTATAGATAAGAGCTATGTTTCCATCTACCTAGAATGGTTAGTGTCATCCTGAATCATTCACATGTTTCTAAATTTAGGAGTTTCTTTATTGGCATCAATTTTCGAAAACTCTACCCCCAAACCTAAATTTAACATTGTCCTCAATGTTTCAAACCGTGCAACCTAGAATGGTATGCAATAAATATAAATAAGATAAACAAATGTAAATTAAAGAGAAGGGATTGGAACGTTTCACCTGATTGACGCAAGAAAATCAATATTCTCTGTCACACACATCAAACGATAGTAATAACAAAGAACACTAAAAATAAAATAAAAATAAAAGCAAAAAGTCCTATAAAGAAAATAAAAAACAAGAGAATAAAAATCTACATACTGGATATGTACAGATAGAATCCCCATACACTAATAACCTGAAAATTTGGGGATCAACCCAAAATACAATATATACAATTGACAGTTTCACAATTATATCATGGCAACACGACGACACTGAAACTATCGAAAATAGAGGATTACCCCCAAACCTAGTTTTTACTACACTGGGAAGTGCGTAAAGAACAAAATATGGGGATAAAATAGGGATTGAGGAAATATCAATCGGTTCGTGCACAATCTCAGGAACAGGCAAGTCCTGTGGATATTTGGATGCAAAGTGATCCAACAAAACTTGAGAAGCACACAATTCTAACACTAAATTAGGCAACTTTTGGAAGTCTAGGGGTCTAGAAACAACCTCTAAGTCGGGTGAATGATCTTTTGAGATAGGTTCATCTATAGAATTAGGCAAATCATCTACACAATCATCCACAGGGTCATCTATATGTTCTGTTTGGAACTGAGAGTCACTACTAGATTGATCATCATCATCAGCATATAATCTCTAGATTGCCAAGACTCTCAATCTTTGTTTCAAACTAGGAGGTATGTGTTTATAATACTTCTCATATATCATTAGAGGATCATCGTCACTTACCTCATTCGAAAAATCAACCTCATGGTACTGGGGTCGATACTTAACACCTATGAATGAACGATGTGGATTCCAAGTTCCATACATGAGACGATTATAAACACAAATTTCCTTATATCCTGGCCCATACATTAATTCCCCATCGTCATCCCAGATGACGTCTTATGAGAAGAATTCATCATCCTTGAAAGAGTACATGAAATAAAATTCTAAAACAAAAACAAGTAAAAAGGAAAAAAGAAATCCTAAAATAAAATAAAAATATTGTACAAAATAAATAAAATAAATAAAATAAAAACCTAAACTACGATTAGAAAACCAAAAATACTAATTATAATATTCCACAACCGCTCCCCGGCAGCGGCGCCAAAAATTGATGGGATTTTAGATTACCCTATTTAAATAAACCGCAATCGCACGGGCGTCTAACTAGAAGACAACGGCAAGTACGGGTTGAACCCACAGAGAGCGGGGAAATACTGCAATCAATATCTCAATTAACTAATCAGAAATAATATTTATAGATTTTTATATTAATAAATAAAATAATAAAACAAACTAAACTAATAAAAATAAATTAAATGGGAGAGTCGGTAACTAGGGTTTTCAATATTCACCACTATTTCTATTCAATTACTGAAGTGAAACATAACTCATGAATATTTAGAGTCGCAAATATCACTGGGACGCCCTAAACATGGTGCATCAAAAGCCCTAGTCTCAAGCATACACCATAAAATTGCGTTAGCGAGAAAATTGTACGAAACTAATTATAGGTCCAAAAATAATACCTGGTTATTCTAAGCATACCCCATCAAAGGATTTAACCCAAGCATGAAATATCAAATAAGTAGACAAATATATTCGCAACAAGTAGATTTTCAAAATAAGAACTGTATACCAGAAGCATGGAACATCAAGAACCTAGGCCAAGCATGTACCATCAAAAGACGTCACAATTGTTTAATGAAATTCAATCAATCAAAATCATGGAATTAATCTATTCAAATCATAATGGTCTGTATCAAATATTTCATTTAATTGATCTAAAACTGTAAGTGGTTTCAACATTAAACCCTAGTTACAAATTAATTAGAACATGGAGATGGGTTTCCTAAAACCCATAAAAATAATTAGATAGAAGAGTAGATAGGGAGAAAATTAAACCAGATTCCGGAACAATTGTCTTCTTCTGCGTAGAAAAACTCTTGTACTATCTGTCTTCTTCTGTTCCCGCAGAAATATGAACTGAACAGCCCCCCAAAAAACTCTTCACTGCGCCTCTGAAAACAGTAAACATCACAGAAGAAAACTTATGTACGCGGCTCAAATCTGTCCCAGCACAGCCTCCCCGAAAAGAAGATCCATCTCCTTCCTTTATAGCTTTCATACTAGGTTTCCAAAAAGAATACATATCACTCACACGTGACAGTCAAGCTCACTATTTCAATCAAAGTCTCCACCTATTACTAGCCACATGATGTCTGTTTACACCAGCCTCATACAATTAATCCTAGCCTCTAGCTCCACCTGACGCACCTATTGCTCTCACACTAATTCATGATAGCAATCAACGTCCTTGGCCTTGTCCCTCTATACTTCTCTTGACCCTAGGCTACTCTCACTTTCACGCCTGACAACCAACTTCCTTCACCTGCCACTCTTCCTGGCGCCTGCCACCCTTAAGTCTACTTTCAACAGATTCCAAACAGTAGCCTTCAAATCATCATTGCCTACACCTCAAACTCCATCAAGTGAAGTACTCACTTTTCAATCCAAAACCCCACCTGATCAAAGTGTTTGCTGCCTCTCGTTTCTATAATCTTCACGTACCTTTCATTCAACATCCCTCTCTTTACTCGCCTGTTCAGAGCAACGGTTCCACCTTATGGTTCTTTGCTTACCGTACTTTCAAAAAGAAGAACCTAATGTTTAACTTCAGCCAACTCAGCCACCTACACAGTCTCTTGCGTTGCCATTATCTCCATGTTCACAAGTTAATCAATTTAGCCCATTTAATCATATTTATTTGTAACCATGAATTTTACGTATACCACCTAAGATAATATCAAAATACTAAAATTAATACAAAACGATAACAAGAAAATATAGATAAAGCGGTGAAAAATGTATCAATTAAGTGTTTATCATCCCTCCAACTTACAAAATCTAGATCATATTCCATCATAACTTGAATATCTTCTTGAGTTACCAGTTCAACTGTTTTGCAAAGAGGTTTTGAAGGAGGAGTAGACTTTTTTTCCCCTTATTATTCCTAAATAAATAAAAAATACACAACAAGTTGTAAGCACATAAGACCCAATCAGTAGGTCTAAATCACTCTTATTTACCGATTATAGTAGGAGCAAGAGTAGTACAAATATCACTCACCGACTAAGTCCTAAATTCTTAGGTTAAATGTTATAATCTAAAGACTATGGAAAAAATCTAATCATGTTCTATTACTAAATAAAATAAGAATCTCGTAAAGTATTGAAACTTTTCAAAGTAACTATGCAATCAACAAAGAAAACAAAGATAGAGATTTGTGAACATAAATTTTGTGCATGAGAGACCAAAATTTGCATTCTAACTAGCTAGTACTAGTAAGTTATTGAGTGATGGATTTGGAAATTGTGTACTCAGAGCAAACACAAATTTAATTTGCATTAGAAATATGCCGCTTTATTTCAACAAAAATCAATAATGAGTTCCTTATGTACACAAATTTAATTCACTCTTATTTACTGGTTTAATTTGCCTTCCACAAAATTGAATGGAACAACCATAATCGGTAGAAAAAACTATAAAACAACCACCGATTACCTAGAATCGGTAGGTAGGGTTCCTTATAATCTTCCGATTACCACCAATCAGTAGTTATGGTTCACAATTTAACTACCGATTAGGCATCAATTTTGGACAGAAACTCATATTTGTTGAAGAAACTATAGTCGGTTGATAAGTCACGATTGATAACTACCGATTATAGGGTTGCCCTAAATTTGGTTTATCGGATAAAAATATAAACATGCAACAAACACAATACGTAATCAGTAGTTTATATCTACCTATTGTATCCAATATTTATACAGAAAGTAAATACAGGTCATAATAGGTAGATAAATAGAAATTCGATTTACCAATTAAGTATGGAGTTCTTCATAAACGAAGAACTCGAGGCATAATCGGTATATAAAATCAAAATTAGTGAAAAAATCGATTTAAATAACTTCGCGTTCTTCATTCACAATAATCTCCTTTGATTTCGATTGAGACCCAATAGCTGGATGATTTGATAGTGAAACTCGAGTAGGTTTAGTCATCGTTATATGACAAAAAATGAATCGGTAGATGAAAAAGGATAAGGCGAAAGACAAGGAGAAGAGGAGGAGTTTTTTTAATTTAACAAGAATGATAATAATTTATTTAGGTTTTGTATTAGAGTAAATGGTAGTATAGGATTTTTGCTCACCAATAGGACATCCCATAGCCATCTCTATTTGATGGGTATAAATAAGTAGCCCCAAATTAATTTTTTTCATCCCCCAAATTCGCCAGGATTTCTTAGCCTCTCCACTAATAGTATTTTATTTTTTTAGATGTCAAACCTAAGTTGCACGGATATGCATAGAAAGATGTAGTAATTATACCGGACACGATCGAACATGACACATGCCTGACACTTCTCAACATGCGGTGGACACGCCACATCATGTGTCCCATAAAAGTCAACACTAGACACTTTGTGAACACTGATTTGACACTTTTGGACACACCATAAACGATTCATATTGACTTGGAAAATTATAGTAAACTAAATTTGATATCGATTTATTCTCATTTTAGCCAAAAATCCAAGCATTATTCTTGAAAGACTTTATCAATATTTCACATTATTACTTTTATTTAATTTGTAGTCAAGTATTTAAAAATAAGAATAATTATTTAGTTGAGTTGAGTGTTGTAAAATTTCATTTGAATTGCGTGTATAATACATATATAACGTGTCATCGGAACCAGTTTTTTTGAGATTTGATGTGTTCCCGTAACTGTGTCGTGTCGTGATTGTGTCCCATGTCAGTGTTTATGCAACATAGTGTCAAACAAAATTTAAGACTCAATTTTCTTAAAATTAAATCTCCAGCAAAATATTTAAGTTTACGAGTGATAACCGTTCCGGCTACGATGTGGACAGGCAACATACTCCGAGTATATGGCCCCTCTTCTCCTTCCATCACGTCCACATTTTAATAACCTAATTTTTTAAAAAAATTGTTTTACATTTTAAGTTTTTAACTATTTTTTGAAAAATAAAATAATGCCTCCAATAACCTAAAAACAAGTTTTTTTTTTGTTTCATTTATGGTAAAAAAAATCACTCATAATTTTTTCTTTTAAATTCGTAAAAAAATAAATAATTATCAAAATAATTGCCAATATTTAAAACTCGTACAAGAATAAAAAAGTCCGTCTATCATGGGTATTTCTTTTTTCATCTTTTCTTTTTTCTATCTAGAAAAAGTTTTCTTATATTTATAATAATGGTTGATCATCCTAATGATGTTTTCTCATTATATTTTTTGATACAGTAATTTGACTAGAATAATAGAAACCTCATGTTCATCCTTGTCATGTTCTTTCCATGTGACATTTAATAATCCTTTTTTTCCGTTGTTGAGTAAAAGTGCAGGTAACACTTTTGTATAACATACTTCAAACAAGAAACATTTATGTACAACTTATTGCAAATTACACTAAAAATTGGTTAAAAATGTTAAGAGATTTTTTTTTTTTTTAGAAAAACTTAGTTGTCAATGAATCAATATAAATATGGAAACACCATTGCCATGTCTACCATAATTATTTTATTTATTTATTTATCCAATCAACTTGTAAGTTGCAAGTTAATAGGATCTCATTATATGCGATAAATAAGAAAAAAATAAGAAAAATCCCGATTGAAAAAACTTGTCTTAGATTTTCCGTACGAGAGAAAAGATAAGTGAATATACATTGTTGATCTAAATTATCTAACCAAAGGTATTTTAATGAAAGACAATTAATTAATTAGGAGTAGTTCGATGAAAATTATATTTGTGGACGTGTTGGAAAAAGAAGAGGGACCACATACTCCGAGTATATGTCTCCTCCACATTGTAGCCAGAGCGAGTGATAATATGGACTAGAAATGACCTAAAAGAAAGTCTTAAATAAATTTTTGGTTAGACCTTATATCTTTTTTCCCTACTTTTTAATAACTATTTAAAATAAGATAAAAAAACCACAATAAATAGTTAAAATGTTATCCACGTAAGAAAATATTAATATTTGAATCCTTATACTATTGCAGATAATTTATTAGCCATAAGGTCCTATATTTTTCACATGCATGAATCCTTCTAAATAAAGGTTTTAAATAAGACCTCCACGTAAGAGTAGCTACATCCACTGTTGGACATGCTCTCAATGTTTATGTTGAGTTGGTGCTTAAATTTTTCTGGGTTTTTGAAATCAGACTACTATCTTTGGTTTTCCGTATATAACTGCAAGTCAAAATTATTTTAAAATTTTAGTAAAATTTTATAAAGTACGGTATAATTTCTTTAAACTAATAACCTTAGGGTCAGAGAAATCTATTATTTTAGATAAATTTTTAATTTAATAATATAAAATTTACCATAGATAAATCTAACTGAAATCGTAATCGTATTAATTAGTTGGACAAGTTTCTCGGATTCACTTATAGTACTAGTCCCTATTATAATATAGTATAATCTAGGGTTTAAACCGTATAGTACAGCACAAATTGTATTTTTTTATAATTAAAAGAGATATTTTTCAAGGGTATTTGTGTGTTTGTAAATCTTGCATGATCAATAGCTATCGTTGTACTTTTCCAAACTTATACATTGATAAGGTGTTTGGTTCAAGTTTTTCAATTCCAGGAATTCAATTATAGGGTAATCCTTTTTCTAGAAATGAATTCCAAAGATTTAATTCCTTAATTAAAAAAATAGTGTTTGGTTGAGATAATTAAATTACATAGTAATTCAAACTAATCAAATAACTTTGATACCCCTGCAATTTAGGATTGAAACACGTAACTTCTAATGTAAAATTTCAAAACTTCAAAACTAAAATATTTATATTCAAACACTTATCCAAATTTTCATGTAAAAATTAAAATTTCAAAACCAGAATACATCCAACATCAATATAAAACAGTAACAAGCAACATCCTATTTCTGAATAATTCTCATTATACTCAAAATCAATGAAAATTTACAAAGCAAACAACAAGAAAGCTTCAGTCAAATTAGTTCATCAGGAACTTAAAGTTAGGGTTAGAAAAAATATTAAGATTGAAGATTAAAACAAGAACCACAACTTAACGTTAGAAATTCAAAACACTAAAATAAAATTACAAGTTTAATAGCTTAATATATAAATGGATTCACATTTGTAGTTTCAACATTTTCACTGATTTTTATTATAAGGTTTAGGGTTTAACAAGATACAATTGAATTTTTTAGGTGTGAGATGGGGAATTAAGTTTTAGGGTTTCGAAAGTACTGCAACTCAGTAGTAAGAAATACTTTTTAGGTTAGAATAGAAGAAGATTTTTCCATGGGGGAATTCAAGTTGGTGTTTTGTTCTCTCCACAGAGAGTTCAAACAAAAATTAGATAAAAAATCTCGATCGATGGTTTTAATGACAAGGATAGTTTTGTTATTTCCAAGAAAAATCATTTTGATTCTCTGGAATCGGATTCAATTGCACTCATCCACCAGTGCAATGAAAAAAATGAAATTTAGGGGAATCCGATTCCTAAGTAATTTAATTCCGAGACGGTTAAACTTGTTTGGTTCGGAGAATTCAAAGGATTCCCTAGCAATTGGATTCCTAACCCTCCTATTACCCCGAACCAAACACGTTATGAATGTTCTGTATTTCGTACTTTTGGTAATGTCCGATAATTTAATTGAATTAAATAGAAGAATTCGTTGGTTATTGTTGGATTTTAATGCGGTATGGAAAAATACTTGACGGATCAACCAATCGAATATACATAGTCAGTGAGGTCATACCTCATTTATTTTGACAACAAATATTTATACCCATCATAACAAAGCAACACAAAATCAGACATGAAATGAGACCTTTACTTCCTTATGAAATTAATCTAATGTTTTGTCATATATTAAAATAAAACATTTATAAAAACTGATTATACTCTAATTCCGGATTAGTCCAATTACTATATAAAAATAACAGGCCATGGGTAACTTCCAGATTCACACAACGAGCCAATCGAGTATAAGCCCAAAGGTGTCACTATCCAACTACATAAAAACCAACGAAACAAATTTGACACAAAAAACCCATTACAATCCAACTGTCCATATTACCCTCGCTTATAATTCATCCCAACTTCATTAACTGCTCACGCCCAACATCAGTTTTTTCTCACGCCCAACTTCATTAACGCCCAAAATTGACGGAACTAATTATTTCCCTCTTAACTTGTATCTTCTACAACTTCCAAAATCAAACCGTTCGGCAGATTCAAAATCTTCATAAAAAAATCCTGAAACCAATCATTGTCATCATCATCCATATCAACAATCATCACATTAAACTACCTGAAACACAAATCATCATCATCAGTAGAATTGAGTCGACATCAACCTAAATTTATGATTCTAAAACGGCTGTTGATCATCACCAGTAGAATTGAGTCTTCTACTTTTAACTAATCACCATCTACCTGAAGTTGCTATTCAAGATCGTTAAAAATAGTGAAGAAACAAGACAAAAAGCTGAAGAAAAAACTCAATAAAACAGTTAAGAAACAAGAATCTACAAAAGGTAAATCGTAGTTTATGGTTTCATCATATTCTGTGATTTTTTATGGTTAAAAATAAAAATGCATTTGGTTAATAAGGTTTCATCATATTCTGCATGTTTTTGATTTTTAGTTTCGCGATTTTGGTTTCATCAATGTATTTGGTTAGTAAGGTTTCATCTCTTTTGAAATTACCGGTTTTTTAGTTAGGTTTCAGTTACATTTTTCTGAAACTAGGTTTCACTGATTTTCATCTAGGTTTCATCTGTTTGTAGCAAGGTTTAGATTTCATCTGTTTTAACCTAATTTTTTTACTTAATGTCTATTATATTTTTTTGAAACTTGGTTCACTGATTTTCATCTAGGTTTCATCTGTTTGTAGCAAGGTTTAGGTTTCATCTGTTTTAACCTCTTTTTTTTACTTAATGGGTATTGTGATGAAACCTTGGTTTCATCATATTCTGTGTGTGGTTGTGGCCAACAATGTTGATGTTTTTTTTACTTAATGGGTATTGTGATGGAACCAAAACAGGTTTC
>JAJJMC010003991.1:4489833-4592312 GCA_023531435.1 Papaver californicum | reverse complement strand
ACAGGTTTCATACTATTCTGTGTGTGGTTGTGGCCAACAATGTTGGTATTTTTTTAATTAATGGGTATTGTGATGGACTCAAAACAGGTTTCATACTATTCTGTGTGTGGTTGTGACCAACAATGTTGGAGTTTTTTTTACTTAATGGTTATTATGATGGAGCCAAAACAGGTTTCATACTATTCTGTGTGTGGTTGTGGCCAACAGTGTTGGTGTTTTTTTTAGTAAATTCCTGTTTTGATGGAACCAAATTTGGTTTCATCGTAGTGCAAAGCTCTGGCTAGACCCGTCAAGTCAAACAAACGAATTTATTTTGAACACCCCTTTCTGCTGTCAACAAGATGTGTAAGTACTTTTAAAAGAACTTGTGATATCTTCATTTAAATCCTTTTTTGTCTTTTTCAATTTAAAGATATTGTTTTGTTAATTTCAGGAATGATTGCGGAATTCATGTTTGCTATTACATGAAGAGCCTTTTGAAAGGAAATTTTTCATCCGAAGAGCACATAAAAAAAAAGGTGCAAAATATGAGGCCAAAGTTGGCATGCAAGATACTCCTTGACAAAGTTGCAGACTATGAGTCCAAAGTTGCAACTTAAAGTGGCAGAGAAAAGAAGACTGATGGTCAAACCTCATGGTGGTTGTTTGTTCATGGAAGAGAGGTTGAAACTAACAATGTTAATCAATTAGTTTCTGATAAAGTTTAATGGTTGTCCGTAAAACATCTTTTTCAATGATTTTGTACATAAAGGGTAGATAAGAAAACAGTCTTTTCATCAATCACTACTATTAAGTTATAAAATTTGTTGTGATATTTTTCTCTTAATCAAGGATGAAAATCTTTTTCCATGATTTGTTTCATCTTATTACAGTATTTTTGAGAGATGTTAATCAATATTTTTTGTTTCATCTTATTACAGATGAAAAAAAACGATGAAACCAAAATGGATTTCATCATTTGTTTTTATTTCATCTTACTACAGATGAAAAAAACGATGAAACCAAAAAAGGTTTCATCATTTGTTTTTGTTTCATCTTATTCCAGAAGAAAAAAAACTATGACCACCAAAAAGGGTTCCATCGTTTCATCTTATTCCAGATGAAAAAACACGATGAAACCAAAAAGGGTTCCATCAACTTAGAGGTGTTTCATCTAATTCCATATGAAAAAAAAAACGATGAAACCAAAAGTGGTTCAATCAACTTAGAGATAAAAAAACCTACGCTGCAGGTCTTTCATGTGACAAAACTATGAAACCTATTTTGGTTCCAACAAATTATAAAAAGCCTTTAACTCTGAAAAACTTAATCTAAAAATAAGAAAACATGAAAGACCTGGAGAAAAATGAAATTTTAACTGTAAAAAATATAGAGAAAAAAAACAATAAAAATAAGAAGATTAAAACATAGTAGTCTAAACAAAAAATGAAAATGAAAAGTCGATGAATTGTTGTCAAAATGAATTCACATATGCCGCGCAGGGCATGTCCTTCGGTTATGGGCACTCAAAACATGGAAGCTACCACAAGTTCTCATCTTCTTATTAGGAACTGAACCTGTATTAGGAATTCTCTTCTTCTTCCTTGGACGACCAGGTTGTGGTAGAGCATCAGGACCAAGAACAAGAGATTTTGGAGACACAATCGTAGGCTTTTGAGCTGTGGGAACAAGATTAATTGGTCTTGCATAAGATTCACGGTAGAACTTTACTGTAAAATAGAATTCAACATACTTATACGGGTCTTCTTCATTTAGCATGATACATCGGATAGCGTGGGCACAAGGAAAACCGTTGATGCGCCAGCGGTTGCAAGAACATATTCTTCTTTCCAAATCGACCTTTTGTATTAATGTCGAATGAACTTCAAACACATATTGCGACGACTTGGTGACACTGTATTCACGGCCGTGCATCTTGTTGTTCAAATTCTGGACATGAAGTTTCTCGCCACTTCAATAATGTTGCACACTCCTCACGACGTACACACATTTGATTCATAAGCTTCACTTTGTTCTCATCAACCATGATGGCTATAGGCTACACATTTGAATATTAACATAGAAAACATAAATTTTGATTCCAATAATATACAAGAAAAAGTATGAAACCAAAAACGGTTTCACTGTATGTGAATATAAACAACAACACCAACAAAAATTGAAAATTAACATCAAAAACATAACAAATTATGATCCCAATAATATACAGAAAAAAGTATGAAACCAAAAACGGTTTCACTGTATGTGAGTATAAATAACAACACCAACAAAAATTAAAAATTAACATCAAAAACATAACAAATTCTGATTCCAATAATAAACAGGAAAAAGTATGAAACCAAAAACAGTTTCACTGTATGTGAATATAAACAACAACACCAACAAAAATTGAAAATTAACATCAAAAACATAACAAATTCTGATTCCAATAATATACAGGAAAAAGTATGAAACCAAAAACGGTTTCACTGTATGTGAATATAAACAACAACACCAACAAAAATTAAAAATTAATATCAAAAACATAACAAATTCTGATTCCAATAATATCAGGAAAAAGTATGAAACCAAAAACGGTTTCACTATATGTGAATATAAACAACAACACCAAAAAAAATAATTTGAATAAGAACATCAAAAACATAACAATTTATGATTCCAATAATATACAGGAAAAATTATGAAACTAAAAACATTTTCACTATATGTCAATATAAACAACAACACCAACAAAAATTGATTAAGAACATCAAAAACATAACAATTTCAGATTCCAATAATCTACAAGAAAAAATATGAAACCAAAAACAGTTTCACTTGTTTGTGAATATAAACAACAACACCAACAACAACATTTGAAAGTTGGATTTCAGTTTCAGATGAATGATTGAACTAATACAAAAGCTTGAACCGAATGAGAATATGATCAAAATTGAAAGAAAAAACTGAAAATACAGTAGGAATCTTCAAAAAACAAACAATTTGAAGTTACAGTTCCTGATCTTCACTTGAACAGAAACGAATACAATTTTGAGTTTGGTTCTTCAAAAGTTTGATAATCAAATAAAAACCAAAATCAATAAATCGAAAATTAAACTTACCTGATGAAATACAACTGAAGCTGAGTTTCTGTTCTTCACTTAAACAAATACGAACTCGGTTCTTCAAATAATCAATGGATTTGAAACTGTTTGAGATGAATTGAAGCTAGAATTTATGTTCTTCAATTAAACAACACCAAAAACGAACTCAAATCTTCACTTACACAGCAGAATTTGATTTGAAGAAGATATCTTCAATTAAACAACACCAAAAAGGAACACAATTCTTCAATTAAATTTCAGGAATCAGATTTGGAGAAGATATGTTTTGATGAAACCCTAGCCGAATTTGGAGAAGATATGTTTCGGTTCTTCAAATAATCAGATTTGGAGAAGATATGTTCTTAGCAGAATTCTCTCATCCGAATTTTAGAGAAGATTTGGTTTTAAGATTTGTTTCCATTTAAAACTTATAGATTATATATGAAGGGCAATTCGGATATATTGAAAATAATTAAAATCTAAATTTAGTTATTATTAAGGGAAATGGGGTTTTTGTTTTATTTTTAATAAAAAGTTTTTCTTTATAATAGATAATATGGGAGGGTTTTTTGCATGGTAAGTTTGTTCACCTTTGTTTTTTATACCAAGTTATGTAAAAATAAACCTTAAATCAGGTGCATTCCTGGAATATGGTATAGCCTTTTTTAACTTAAATTATTCACCATGCCCATGGATCTTGATCACTATATTACAATCAGTGACATTACCATGGTTGGGAAAACAATATTTTTGTAATACTGTAGAGGCAGAAAAAAAAGTTCATATGTTCTTAAACGTTAATAAAAATATACAAATTATGTGCTATACAACATATGTGGTAGTGAAGCAATATTAAAATTTCAAGGAAACTTAAGTTCTTAGAGCACTCATAGTGGTGCGAATAAACTCAAAGACTAAAGACAAAAAAAAATTGGGTTTATTTCGCCTGAAACGCAACGGGTAGAGAGTAAATTTTGATCAGGCGTAAGACTAAGATAACGTCTGGCGTTGAGCGCATATATAAGGATCCGTCTGTTAGAGTTGTGTTGTACGGGCGTATGCAAGTGAAAACGCTTGGTTGGGGCAGACACTGGGTGAACGCTCGGTGGGAGACGTTACCCAGAAGAACGTCCGATGATAGACGTACGCTTAGCATCACACCCCAGTGACAGGCGTGTGTAGACGAACGCCTGATGTGGCGTTAAACTATGCCCGGTTAACCTTCTACTCGTGCAAGTGGTTCATGTGCATCATGAAGACTGACGCGTGTGTAGAGTAACGCCTGCTTCACCAAGCGGCATTCTGGCTTTACGTCCGTCTTCATCAGGCGGTGTTCTAGGCGAACGCCTAATGTGGCGGATTCTTTTATTCTCCTGTTCTCCTCTCCTTCTCCGCTCCTCCTTTCTTCCAGACTTTTGCAGATTAAAGCGCCACATCTTTACTTATTCCCTAAAATCGTTTCTGAATGGAGGTCCAAGTGCGCTCCGGCATTGTAAGTATGGCTTCTTTCGTCTAGGTGTGCACATGGTACGGTTCGGTTCAGTTTTTGACCCAGCTATAACCGAAACTGATAGTCTCGGTTTTTCGGTTTGAAAACCGAGTATTACCATTAAGCATTTCGGTTCGGTTCGGTTTCGGTAAACCGAAATTTTTCAGATATAACAAATTTTTCATAAATCAGACTGATCCAAAATGACACCAGATTCAGTGTACACAGAACCTTGCAGACCCATTACATGTCGCCATACTAAATGCTAAAACTACTAGAAACAATGTGCAAAATATAAACCCACACAGTTCATGTTCTAGTTCTTCTAATGCTTTAAGAGCAACATGTTGCTTGGCGATTTCAGAATCATAACGACTTTTAGGAACACATAGATCATAAAGTGTGAGTCCCCAAAATGTGGCATATAGATGATAGATCAGGAGATAAGTTATTCCGCGCTTTTACATGCAACACTTTTTTGACTGTATGAAGAAGCTCTGACCACCTGTAAAAAATGAGAGGGACCTAGTTTAGAAATAACAACCATAAAAAGATACAAGTAAAATATATACTGGTTCTAAAACTTTGGTCTACTATTTCTGAATTTTAAGTTTTAGTAGATGATAGATAGCAGTACACAGGTGTCAATGACTATTACATGACATGCCACAATTGAAAATAATAGGAGTTGAAGTAGGTAACATAGAATAGTATCATGCACCAAATCAAAACAAATAGCACTAGAAAATACTCACAGGAAAGAGAGTTAGTCGAAAAAACACAAGAACATAATAGCAAGTCAGGCAAGCAGAAGAAATTGAGCTGAGCAAGGTTAGTGAAAGCTGCAAAACACAAGGAAACTACTAATACTTATATTATTAAACATGCAAGCTCATGATACAAAACTTAGTACAAACTAGCTCTGTATGCAGAGCACTTAAGGAAAGAAAACAAGAAACACCAACCACATAAAAGATTGACACACACAATACTAACTCTAACAAAATAGTAAAACCAATACAAACTTAGACTAGAGCTAACATAGTGATACAAAAGACTTAAATCAAGTATCCAAACAAAACAAAAAAAAGATCAAACTACATACCAACACTGATCTAAGTTCCTTGTAATTAACAATTTATGAAGGAATGAACCCATGCAAGCTATTTTGATGAAGTGCCCTGCAAACAAATTGCACCAAATTACATCTTAAATACAACATAAAAAAAAAAAAAAGTCTTTTGATTTTGGGGGACTTACAATCTTTGCAAACTGTTGAGCTTTCCAATGCTTGGAGATATGATGCCTCTGAGTTGCATGTAAGGCAGGTTTCTGAACAACCCCAAACATAGAAAACTTCAGAAAAATGGAGACTGATTTTAAAAAAATGAATAAAAGAAAAGAAAAAGGGTAGGGTTTTGAGATCGAATACATAATGCTGACTCTGCTGTCATTATGGTTGCAAGTGATACCCTTCCAACCATAAGGAGAATCATCAGAAGGTCTCCTGTTATTGAGAAACCCTTTAGTATGAATGAAAGATCTTTTGATCTCCAATAATGTAATAACTGGATAAATCACAGATTTTAGTTAAACATAAAAAAAAAAAATGAAAAACAAGGAAAAAGAGAATAATTTAACAGTGGGTATTTTTCTTGGTTTACCATCTTCAGTGAGAGCTAAAGAACAAGTGCTTAAAAGGGTTACCATCTTTTTCTTGGTTTACCGTCTTTTTATGTAAAGATCTAACAGAAAAAGAAGCAAAGCTCAGAACCATAATTGCAAAGGGGAAGCAAAGGGGAAAATAGAGAGATGAATCAGTTACCATAGTTGCTTCTAGTTCAAAGGTCAGAACAACCTTTTGCGATGATTACATCCTCTTTCCTGCAAATAAGAATCCTAATTAGAAACCGAAACAAAGTACAAACTAAAGATCTAACAGAACTTGTAGTGACCTTACCATTGTATGATTAAGAAACTAGGTTGTAGAGTTTAATATCTTCACATATTTTCAGATCCAGAGAGGGGAAGAAGAGATGTGAAAGAGGGGAAGAGTAGAGAAGAGAGAGGCGCAAAGAGAAAAATGAAGAAACCCTAGAAAATCTCGTTTATATACTTCTTAGTTTTAATCCAACGGTCAATATTATCGTCTTCGGTTTAATCGATCGCATGTAGAGTAACAAGGTCCCCGACCGCAGATCTATCATCTTACGGTCCTTAATAATCGGTTTAAACCGAATCGGTTCGGTTCGGTTTTAGGTATAAACCAAAACCGAACCGGGGTCAACCTATTTTCTTAAATTTAAAATCGTTGATTACCATTAGATTTTCGTTTCGGTTTATTAGTGGTACGGTTCATCCCGGTTTACCCGGTTTTTCGGTTTTTTGTGCACCCCTACTTTCATCCCACGTAAGATACGAGACCATAATTTTTTTTCTGATTGATCGGAACCAAAATAAAATCTTGAGATATTGATAAATGAATTCTACACATCGTTACATCTTTAAATGTAGAAAAAATTGGACTCGGGGTTTTGGTGCCATAATTCTAACTGATTTGAAAGACAAATATATGAAACTAGTGAAATTTTTCTCGTATACAAATGAAATGAGTTAGTAGTATATGAAATACTCAACCAATTCATTTATATAGGTATACCAAAAGATATCCGTTACAACGGTAAGAAATTAATAGTAAGAAATCTCAACGGTAAAGAAATAACCAGACGTTCGTATACACCACCGCCCACACAAGCGCAAGGTTGGAATAATGCTTAAGACATGCGTAAGGTTGGAATAATTCCCAAGACATGCGTTTGCTTGGTTACCGCCTACGCACCAAGCGCGCTCTTAGCCATACGTCCCGATGGACGTGCTCCTGTGTTCACGCCCAATATAGGCGGACGTGTGGTTCACACCTAAATCATGAGACGCGCGGCTAGGTTAACGCCTGATGAAATGTATATCTAACGCCACGCCTGGCAGGAGGCACACGACTAGGTTCACACTCTCCCATAATATGGTTTGGTCCAGTTCTGGGATCAATTTTCATCCCAAACAATAAAAATGCTGGACCAAAACTCAAATTTAATCGCCCCATTGTGATTCATTTTGGGCGGACCAAAGATCAAATTTGGATTCAATCCACATTTTGATCGTTCCACTATGGATGCTTTTAGGACCCTAAGGGCGTCCACAGTGGGACGAGTATCCCAAAAGACCAAAGACTAAAAATTTTAGTCTTTGGTCCGGCCCAAGAACAACGGTAAATGGTTGGGCGGTGCTCTAATGTAACGCCTGGTGTCGGGCGGTGTCCTAGCGTATCGCTTGTTGAGACAGGCGTAATCCTAGCATAACGCTTGAGCGAGGCAGACCCTAAAGTAACGCTTGATGTGGGGAGGGAACGGAAGATAACGCCTGATATTGGACGGTCTCCTAGGACCACGCCCAAGATACGGGCGGAGCACTAGACAATCGCCTGCTGGGGCGGTCTGCCAGCATCACGGCCTGATCAAGTATGTCTTGTGCGAGATTAACGTGTACAAACATTAACACGGGCGGTACCCGAGCGTCCCGCCTAAAAAACCCAAACGGACTCCTATAACGCTGCTCCATTACTTAGTCATACATTAGTTACTGATTCAAAAAACTAACCCAAGCTAATAGAATGTATGGACGTATTCTAAGATTCCGCTTGGGTTAGTTTACTTAATTTACTTTTGTAAGTAATGCTTAGTGATCCATTACTTTTGTAAGTAATGCTTAGTGATTCAACAAACTAACCCAAGCTAGTGGCGGACTTCTAGCCACTCGCTCATAAAATTGAAATGGTAGGCGGACGTCTAGGATGTCGCTTAGGCACCGTTTAGATAAGTGGTATTCTAGGGCTACGCTCCAATGGGGCAGTATTCTAGCTCTACGCTCCAATGTGGGCGTGATCCTAGACGCTCGTTCCATCAGGCTAGTCCTAGGTTAGCGCTTGATCAGGCGTAGTTTACCGCCCGTGTTTTTAAGCGTTATTCTAGCGTAACGCCTGCCATCAAGCGGTTCCCTACACAGCCGCTTATCATCAGGCGGACGCCTACGCCACCGCTCGACTAAACTAAGTTTAGTCCAGAAAAAAACTACATTTGGTCAGCTACAGTAAAAAATCTGGACAATCCACTACTTTTGCTCGTCCCGCTACGCTTCAGTTTTCCGGACTAAAGACCATTTATCATCTTTAGTCCGTGTTTTACTCGTCCCATTATGGACGCTCTAAAATCACAAATATCCACTGACACTTTATTACCATTTCAAATGTTTCAGATTTAGGCGATTCTGAATAATTCCTAAAAAGTTTGAATTGCAACCAAATTAACTGAGAAACAAAATAGGTATATGAATAATTCCATGTTATAAAATATAATTTATTTAATATATAAATAACTAAAAACAATACTAGATCACCTGAAATTTAATCACATAATATATATTATAGAATTTTAGAAACCTCCTTAAGTCATTTAGATATGGTTTCATCAGGGTTGGCATACACAATGACCAAGTTCCAATATCTTCATACTTTCAGAGCATATGCAGTTGAAATCATATTTACAAGATTGCACGGTTAACCTCGGGAATATAACTGTGAATATTAAAAGTCTTCAACATGCATTTATGGCTTCTTCTATCCACATTCCCACAGTTGGGAAGATTAAATTTTAATGACAGTTGTAAAAACAAAATGTTTCTTTTATAAACTGTCTCTCGAACAGGTCCTTAAGTAGTGCGGCCAGTCCCCTAAAGGTGTTCAAAAAGGTATATGTGTCGAACGTACAAAAACACTAAAAATGGGTTCATCTAGTTCACTATCATGACTTTCGTTAATATTAAAACATCCTTAAAACATTAATAATATGGACAAAAATTACATTTCACCATATATATATGTGTCGATTGTGCATAACACAATATTAATAGTTTGACGCATGTGATTACATAACACCTAAAATAACTTGGAATCTATAATTTGGAAATGGATAATAGGACTGACCAACGTAGTTTATATCGGATTTCGATTCATATTGGTCGAGAACGATACACTAGTACGCCGTTGTACCGGAGAAATTTTGGTTTCAAATATCGGCGAAATATCCGTCCATATATTTTATATCTATAATTTTATAAAAAAATACTAGCTCACATTTTATAAGTATAAATATATTTAACACGTTATAACAAACGTTTTTTCACAAAGTTTAGAAAGAAAATTTCCAAAGTTCTTTAGTCACAAAACTCACAACCAATTCTCATTGGAGCATTTCATCAAACACTTTGACTGCAGTTACGTTGGTTTTTTCGGCATAAACTTGGTTGTAATTCCAACATTATCTCATCTCCTTCCCTGCACATTTAATTTAATTCAACATAACCCAACAACCATTCAATCATTCAACCAAACCCAACAACACCTCCAAACTCCTTTTCTACAATCGTCTTTTCTCGGCTGAGACAAAACCAATTCTCACTGAACTGTACAACCACAAACCCTTCATCTTTTGTTCTAAGATGGAATTCATCACAAACCCATAATCATCCTTAATATCAATTCTTCACCTGCAACACATCTCCTCACTCAATTAGCAAAAACTCATCTCTACAAAGCTTGAATCAATTGTATTAGTTCCTTGATCTTCTCAAAACTCAATCACCATAACCCATTAACCACAATAGTTCACTCTTCTCTGTCTTTTATCCTCTCATAGCCAGCGACAGCAACCCTTGAACCCATCTACAAATAGGTTATATTCTTTCTCAAGCTTAATCTCTCGAAACCAATCAGACCGTCGTTGATTTCTCTTAACTGAATCATCACCATTCATCCATCTTTTTTTACCATCTCCTCTTTAATCTCTCGATGTTTCAAGCCAATTAGAGAAAACCCAAGCTCCTGGTAGTTCATGAACTTCAGACAAATTGAAGAGAGAAATGAAGAGATGGAGGCGCAGAAGAGAAACGAAGAGAGAAAAGCGTATGATGGGCTTTATTTTTCTCTAGCAAATCAGGAGCGTTGGATCACCATTTCTCTCTAATCTAACAGACAAAAAAAAATCGAAAATATCGGGTAAAACCGATATTGATACATATCGGCCGATTTTTTCGGCTGAATGTCGTACCGCCGGTACGATGCGTTTCGTTTCGGTTGATAGCCGATACCGGTAAAACCGACGAAATATCGCCCGTACCGGCCGATGTGTACTACACTGGGACTGACCGCTTGGTTTATTAAGGATGAGGAGACACCCATCCGATTGAGGGGACATGATTATTCTGAAAATTGATAAGTGCTCGTCGTTGCTTATCTTGCACTATAAAAATCAATTACACAAAAAAGAATGACTAAATTTGCTAGAGGCTACAACATACACTTTTAGCGATATGATGAGACAATAACACAAAAGAACCAAATAAATTCAATATGAGATAAAATATCAAATTTATATAAAGCATAAAGTATGTCTGGGAGGAGGGACGTAATCTCCAATAAAAGATGAAGAAGACAAAAATGATTGGTGGTTAAACCTAAGATGAGCTTCACATTATTGAATGGGTTTAAAAATGATGAATCGAATTAGAAATGTCAACCGCAGTTTGGTACAAAGTCCCATAGAGTGTGATGAAGAATGTTGTTACCCCTTGCATAGAATACTGTATGTAACAAATGTTTCAAACATATTGTACAGTAGGGGAATTTCGGACTTAATAATCACCTAACAAAAAAAATTAATCCGCAAGGTAAAGTGTTCAAATGGAAGAAGGGAAGAAGTGTTAGAGCATTTCTCAGTTGAACCCACCAAGTGTTGGTATGTCAAGTTTAAATCTTCAACACAAAGTCGCTTGAGTAAATTACTAAAGTCAACTTCGTTAGGTTAGAATATGAACGTAGAATATTGAGACTTTCTCTAGTTACTTGCGGACTTGAAGACGTATTAAAGACAAAGCGAAGACATCATTCTTCATTTAAAGGTTAGTAACTTCAAGACTTGACTTATTTCATTTTTATCTATTGTTCATGCAAGTCTTTATTCATTAACATACGAAGTTACGTTTGTTACAGTGACTGACTTGTCCACTATACATGTGATCCAAGTATCAAAAGGTACTATGTACACAGTTGTTTCGAAAACTTAAAGTATATAGAGTTATGAAGAATAGTTTAGTTGTAGACCTCGTTGATTATATCATTGCACTAATTGGTAACTTGTTATTATTCAGCGTGTTGAACTTCTGGGATAATCCAAATCTTAATAAATATGTTTCGAAGCAATTTCAGAAACATAGTATAAGGAAGTAAATTCAAAGTCGAAATATGGTTTAGGATCGATCCTTTGAGGAGGAACGATCCCATGACCGATCCATAGTAGGAAGGATCGATCCTAGGACCGGTCCTGAGTGTATATGACTTATGTTTACTTTTTAGAAGCCCATACACGTGCCAAACACTTCGCTTGCGTCTAGGAATTAGTCTCACAACTTGGACGTTACTAAATAGAAGTTTTAATGTTATTTTTCGGAGTCATTTACAACTAGGTCGAGCATATCATTTCCTTGTCATAGGTGCTTCTAAATATTTCTTTTGTTCCTTCAACATTTTGACTGTAACTTCTTCATCCAATGTCCGATTGACCTCGTTCTTTTTGTGTTGGCTTTGTGTATTCATCCTCTAAAATATGATGGTTTCCAACTCTTCATATCTCTTTATTTATATTTACAACTAGTTTGAATGGCTATACCCAGTCGTAAGTGAGTTTGTAATTCATATTTTAATTCATCATCTTGTTTACAACTAGGTTTTGAATGGTTTCCTAGCCGTAAATATGACCCCGACCCTTCTATTACGAAATCATCTCTTTCTATGCCTAGGTCAAGTAATTTTCCTAATCGTACATCTGACAAGAAATCTTGTCAAATTCCCAGTTCTACGACTAGGTTTTGAATGTTTCCTAGTCGTAAGCTCTTTTGAAATCTGGTCTCATTTTTTGGCTTGTTCTACGGCTAGGTTCTTGGGTGCTTTCCTAGACATAGGTGCTTCTGATTTCTAATCCAAAAGTGTATTTTCAGCTCTAACTTCTTCTTTTTTGTGTCGAAATGAATTCTTTTATCTTCTTAGCTCCTTTTAACACTATTTCCATTGATTTGGGATGATTCACCTAATAAAATAGATAAAATGGAAAAAAAGAGTAACAACAAGATATATGCAATATCTATAACTAAAACAAGTATGCAATTTACACTAAAAACATATAAATTAAGCATTTATCAATCCAAAAGTTTATAATCTCATATCATCTGTACCCATTCCTTATCTACCGATTCCAGATCTCTCCTTGCAGGAATGAAAATAATAGGGGTAATACATGAATTTACTTTTCCAGTAGAGCCCAGTTTTTACAAATTCAAAAAACCAACTCCTGAATTAAGTTGAATATTTTTGTTAGATTCTCCAGCATTGATATTATACCATGTCAAAGTTGTTATGGAAATTTCTACCTTCAAAATAAGACTTCAAACCTTCACCCTAATATCTAGGTTATTCGTATCTTGGGCGACCGGGAGATTAATGAATTTATAGAGATTAATGAATTTATATCCCCAAAATGACTAAAAGCTCTCAACTCCACTTGGTAGCTATCACCAGGAAGATGTAAGGTTGCACTTTAGGTTATGGGACATCAAGACTTATAACAAGAACTTTGATCTGTGTTGAGGAAGTTGATGAAGCGGCTACCAAGTGGTCCAATAGTGTTATGGTGAAAATTATATCTTCAGAAGAAGTGGATGCTAAGGTTGTTCAAAAGGACGTATACATACTGAGGAAGAAGTATAAGAGTATTGAGATTTAGCTATGAGATTAAATGTGCTTGTCTTCAAGTTTAATAGTGTTGATCGCGTAAGTGCGACATTTTCCACCCATATTTATACTAGCTAAGACTCTTTATTTTACTAATATTTCTGTTTTAGACATTTTATAGAAATTACAAGTAAATCCGATCACATGAGCCATAAACATCTAAAGTAGAAGTTAAATGACATTTGCGACACACATATGATAATACCCACAAGGCCACAACATTCAGGACTCGGAGCTTAATTAACGAGTTTGAGGCTGCCATTACTTGTGTTAGTACACCCAACTGGGGTGTACACATGTGAATTTGTGGGTAGAGAAAGAGTGGGACGTATACAACTCCTTTACCGCATCTCATTTCTTATCAAGAGAGGGTTTGTGAGCGAGAATGAACAAAAAAGGAAGATGGTGACGCTGGTGGTTTCAGTGTCAATCAAGACAATAAAGAAATGGTGTCGAATGGGTTTGTCTGTGTGAGTTAGAAAAAGAGATAGGACTGACAGTGAGTTATGGCCGGAATTGTTAGGACGTGAATGATAATTTTAGGGTTCATTGTTGTCACTCTCTTCTTATCTTTTGGCTGATTTGTTTGGAAATTAGGCCTGATTTGGGATAATGGTTGAGCTGTTGTGATCGATTCTGCAACGATTTCGAGAAGTAGTTTAACCGAAAACACAGAGAAGATGTTGGCTGTGAATTTTTTAAGAAGAGACAGGGAGAGATAGACTTTGCCATGGCCGGAAAATAAAGATAGATGTTGCTTGTGTGCAGTGATTAAATGGCTCGAGTGAATCTGAGCTGAGATGGATTTGATGAATGTTAATTTATGTCTGTTTGAAAGAATGGGTTTGTGGTTATTATTTGAATGGTGATTCATTGCAGGGAAGGAGTTGAAATTAGTGTTAAAAACACCATCAAGACATGTCAAAAACTACCAGAGACGCACACTATGTTTTCGCTAAAAATCCTCAATGAACTGCCCGAAAGAGTTAGCCGGTGGACGGTTGTGGTGACGAAACTGGATGGTCAGAAAGAAGCAGGTGTTTGTTGGCCATATTTAGGAGAGAGTAACCGACCGGTGGAGGTGGTGTCTAGACGGACAATATGAAAAGTGTTATTGGACCGGGCCTTGGGAAGTGTGCTAGGTTTTTAATGGGATTTTTATATCGCACATATATATATCAACAGAGACAAATTTAAAAGACAGACTACACTTTTGGCTACAGAGCCGAACAGATTAAAACCTAGGGTTTAACTTTCGTTTTCAGAAATAATTTTATCTTTCTTAAATATTTTTATGGAAAAAAAACATGTCTAGTTAAATTTTTTGTTAGGGTAAAAGGATGAATTTGTAATATTATCTTTTTTGTGTTTTAAAACTAGAATTTTTAACTACTAAAAGTTAATATTAATAGTTTTATCTTTCTTTCAATGTTTTATCTTTCTCGATGATTTCTCGATAACTACTCATTGAAATCTTGTCTTAAATCGATTTATAAATATTCTTTGACTATTTATGCCATGTATACTTAGTGCTTCGAAATTCTACCTTAGGTTGAGAACAAACGATTTTTTTGTAAAATCTTTCCTACGATTCTTAAACGAAATATATTCCGTGTATAAGTAGCTAGATTTGCTACTTTGCATGATTAAAATCGATACCCTTTCCGATGAATGGAAGTAAAACCTAATCTACAACGGATTCCCGAAACCTTAACATTTTTCTTCTCTTGATTACAATCTTTGTTAAATTGCTTTAATTCATTCTTAGCGTAATTTCTTAGTCTAAAAATCAGAAAAATACTATTTGAAACATCTTTTGACTCGAAAATTACTTATATTAGTTAGTAGAAGTGACTCACACTCCTCGTGGGATCAAATCGTATTTTTTATTTTCTACATCTTTCGGCATTGTGCGCTTGCGGTAAAATAATGTCGGTTTTCCGACGCATCAAGTTTTTGGCGTCGCTGCCGGGAAGCGGTTGAAAATTCCTTTCTAGTTGATATTTTTGACTTTCTAGCCGTAGTTTAGGATTTATTTTCAGTAATTAATTTGTTTTTAGTTTTTCTCTTATATTTTTTTAGTACTTTTTACGTAGTTTGTTTGATTTTTCATAGGTACCATCCGTAGTTTGAAGAACGGCATTGGAATCATTCACGGACGAAAAGAAAGTGAATATTTGATTTACCCACAAAGATTTTGCAAGGTGAGAGGTAAGTACGAATCCGATTTTACTCATGTTTAGTTTATGCAAGATAAACCTATTGGTTGGGATAGAAATCAATTTAATCGTTTTGTTAGAGTTAACCCTTTATTCATGGCTGGAATTGATGATGAGGGTGTGGATCCTCCGGTTAAAAGTTGGGAGACTACATGTACCCAACTAGAGTCTCTCAACCTTCATGCATTGTTTTACCCACCACCAAAGCCCACTTTGAAATTAGAACTAATACCATCCAGGCTTTGCCAAACTTCTATGGCAGAGAAAATGAAAACACATATTACCACATTAGAGACTTTGAGGAACTTTGTTGTACCGTGAAAATTAAAGACTTGACTGATAAGTATCTGAAATTGAGATTGTTTACATTCTCTTTGAAAGATAAGGCAAAATCGTGGTTTGATGCATTACCATCTTTTTCCATCCACACTTGGGATGCAATGACTAAGTTATTTTTGCATAAATTTTTTCCTAAGCATAAAACCACATCCATATGTCAGAGTATTAATAGTTTCTCACAGCAAGAGGGAGAATTTCTCAACGATTACTTGGAGAGATTTCATGATCTCTTGTTGCAACGTCTGCACCATGGATTTGATACCTTGAGCTCACTATGATTCTCTATGAAGGATTAGATCACACAACTATGACCATGGTAGAATCGCTATATAGGGTAATTTTCAGGACAAGAGTGCTGATGAGGGGTATAAATTTTTAAAAGAGGTAGCAGAGAAAACTCAGGAATGGGAAGCTAAGGAACCCATTAGGAAGTTTGACTCTGATACGAAAACTGTTGCTATGACTAGACGAATTGAGTCTCCAAAACCAAGTTTATTTAGTCATAAACCTTTTATAGAACATGCCTTTGATAACAATGTTAGAGAGCAAGCTAATGTTCTTTATCAAGACAATCGCCAAGGATTGATGCTTATTCAAACACGTATAACCCAGGGTGGTCGAAACACCCTAACTTTTCATGGTATAAAAGTCAATATCAAGGTCAACCAAGTAGTTACATGTCGTCAGGTTGCACTACATATCCTAAATTGGTAGAGAGTCTAAAGTTGTTAACGCAAAAAACTCTAAAACTTAGTCAAGACATGAGGCAATTCACTCAATTCCAACAGAATATCCAAAGGTTTATAATGAACTTGGAACATCAATTAGGACAGCTGTCTAGCTAGCTGAATGTGAGGGATAAGGGAACCTTCCCTAATCAGCCTCATCCAAACCCAAAGGGTACATTAGAGAATTTTTTTTGGAGTTACACCTCCCAATGATGTCCATGCCATTACTACTCTTAGAAGTGGTCGAGAAATAGGTAATCCGGATCCCATACTTGAAGAAATTGAGCAAGTTAAGAAGCCATCCTCAACTGTGCTGGTCATTCTGATAAATGCATAATTTATATGTTTTGAGTATTATTTTCTTACACTAATTTTTTAGATTTCATGTGAATTACCTTGTATTATTATTACTTTTGTATATTATATCTTTTGTAGGTTACCTCTCTAAAAGAAGTGAAAATTGAGTGCTTTAAAGGAAGAATTGCCAAATACCAGTAGATATCTGTCAAATCCAGGATTTCTTCTCACCATAACGAAGATAGCGAAGAAACGAATCCAACACCGAAAGAATGAAGTCATTCTGACTTCGTATGAGAAAGGTATGGGCAAAACAAGAACAAGAGGAAAATAGTAACTTCAAGGGAAACTACTATTGGCACCCCATCGTACGCTAAGGGATGTCAGAATTCAAATGTTTATGAAGGCACCAGCTTGATCGATCAGGGCCACCTCTTCTTCTCCAAATTCATGAAGGAAAAATTAGGGTACGATTCTTCTCTGTGTTCGAGATTTGCTGCCATTAATAGTGGGTTTGATGTGGTTGAGAAGAATAAATGGCAGATGTGATGACTGAGTTATGGTTGGAAGTGATGGAGAAGATCGATCTCGATTTATGATGATCATGAGCTTGCTGCTGGTCTTGAAGGTGGGTTTTCTGTGGTGTTTACTGGCAGCAATGGTGAGTGATGATTGAGCTCTCGATTGTGATTGATGATTGTTGATAGTGAGAAGCTTAAGTTCACGTCAGTCAATGGTTCACGACAGTGAGATGGAGATGAGTTTACGAGAGATGATAATGAATGGTGGTGACGCTGTTGAGATGCCTGTGATGATTGATCGTGATTGATGGTTTGAGCTTCTGCCATTTATGACAGTGATGGTGATTGAGAAGGGTGTTATTTGTTGTTTAATAGCAGTGAGATAATGGCTGTTGACGTGAATGAAGGCAGTGTGGTGATGGATGTGATGAGTTTGAGAGAAGTAGCTGCTAGCTCGGACCTGTAGTTGATTGTTCGAGTGATGATGGTTAAGTTCGAATGGGCAGAGAAGGTGAAGTGGACTGAGGTTCTGAATGAGTTTTTGTGGTGATTGTTAACGATCGAGGTTGAGTTTGATCATGGCAGTGTTGATGGTGATTAACAATGGATGTGAATTATGAATATGGAGATCAAAGTCTTTGGTAGTGTGAGAGAATAAAATCCAAGCAACGCGTGTCCAAAAAACTATTGGAGAAGGAACGGTTTACAATAAGACGAGAAACACTGAAACATAGCATTTTAAAGCATTAAATTGACAGCTGCAAAGTTGATAAGATTTGAACTTGACAACATTAATACATGATCGACACGTGGGTTGCGGGAAAGTAAGGCACACTGCTCAAAACAGATAGCCTTGTTGCCTAACCGACACGTGGGTTGCGGGAAAGTAATGCACATTGCTCAAAATAGATAGACTTGCTGCCTGACCGACACCAGGTTGAGGGAAAATCTGACACAATAAAGAAGTAATGATGAACGTTGATGCATGAGGGACACGTATCAACTTCACAAGCAGCGGAACAAAAAGGACTAAAGCATGACGCTTCACTTTTAAGAGCTACGTGTCAGACATGCTATGATTCAAATAAGACCGCAATATTCATCCCAATCCAAAAACAATAACTTAAATACAAGAACGCGGAAGAGCTGCGGGATAACTAGTAAGAAATTACTAAAAATAACCAGTACGCATGCTAAGACTTGCGGGAATCATGATCAAGTCTTGCAGAAATTACAAATAAGCTTTGCGGGATTGTATTTTGTACCCGGGATGGATAAGAATAAATAGGTGGAAAGGTAGATTGGTGGGACCCATCAAATTTTCTATAAATACCAAGCTCATAAATTGGAAAAGGGAGGCGAAATTCTGAAGAAAAATTGGACTGAAGGCATTGAATCATGGGCAAGAGTATAGGTATGAGACTTTGTGTAAACTTAGTTTGATTGATACTTGATTAATATGATCATGATTCTTAGTATGCTTTTCTTCTGTAATGTTTAAGGATGAATAGTAAAAATACAAATATTTTACCCGTGGATGTAGACAATTAGCTTGTTGAACCACGTTAAATGTTTGAGTTAATTATTTTCTAGTTTTGATTGATTTCCGACTTCTAAAAGTTAATATAGGATGATTTTATGATATGGAATCAAACTGTTGTATGATTCAGATTATATTTGTTGTGATCCAAAGATGCCAGATTTTTGGTAATCACAATTTGGCGCTAGAAACAGGGAGGTGGTAAAGAACTTCTTCTACCTGTCAAAATTTTCTTCTTGAAAATATTGAATCATGTTAGGTTGGAAAATTCTTTTCTTTAAAATACCATGATTGAGAGTCATATTGAAAGCATTTTACATATGGTTTTATTCTAAGTTAATCAGTTGATGTATTTATGAACTTTATCTTTGTGTTCATACACATTATTTCATTATTTTATACCTCTCATATATGATAAGTTACCTACTATATTCTTTAAGTTGTTGATTTGAAAATTTAGTTCATAAATTTTCGCCAAACAATTATGTATGCTTATCAAGTTTTTAGTTTTTATGTTTAGCAAATTGAATTTTCGAACTTGATATTAACTCGTTTGCACATGAACTTTTAAAACCTGTTGTAAGTTTAATATTTTCTTTCTATCAGATTGCATTATATATTTACTACGGATAATAAAACCATTTAAAACACATAACTTATTATATGAACTCTTTTAGAATACTGGCAAAGAAATTCCTACAGCAACATAAGACTGAGCAAAGAAGAAATCACAACATCTCAAAAAGGATCACATAAATGGAAACAGTGACACATAGAACCATGCAAGATCAAGATGTCAATACAGGAAATTAGGGGATTCAGACAATAGAGATTCTTCAAGAAAGGGAAATTATGGGAGAATCACAAGGGCAACAACCCATGAATGATCAAGTAAACAACTATGAAAATCAAACAACTAGTAATTCATCTGAAGAAACTTCTCAAAATAACATTGACCACATTCAACAATTAATGGAAGAAATGGAGGATTTGCACAAGGTACAACAGACTTGTGCGGAACAAATTGCACTTTTGACCCAAGAAAACCAAATGCTCAAAGGAAAAACCCAGCATGGTGCGGAACCATCTACAACTAGAATACAGGTGCAAGAAGTAAGCTCCAATAGACCCGCAAGAAGAAAAGCAAAAGTTAATAAAGATCATAGAGTGATGCTTGTGGAACCCGCACGTCAGCTGAATGAACCAGACAGATTGAATTTTGATGATTCAAAAATGCAAAATAACAGATGGCGAAAATATTGTGAGGACATGAAACAAATGCGAGAAGAAATTTAAATTTTGAAGAATAAAGAGATTGGGGGATTAGAAGAAGTGTTAAAAGAAGCTAGAAGAACGCCGTTGGCACCACACCTAGCGTATGCACCAATACCGCATAACTGTAGTATCCCATCTTTGAATGCTACATGGGACTAAAGATCCAACAACTCACTTGAAGTAATACGATTGCATCATGACCAGGTAGGAACAAGATGATGTTGTTATGTGCAGGTATTTTCCCTCAAGCTTGAAAGGGATAACTCTGGCATGGTATGATAACCTTTCGGAAGGGTCGGTGCATTCTTACACCCAATTGATCGGAAAGTTCCTAGAAACATATATGTACAATAAGCCCGTAGAGGAAAGCATGAACAAATTATATTCCCTTGCATCTTGGACAGAGGATCTATCCGGGATTATACGGATCGATGGCAGACGATATGTCAATCAGTAGGGGATGTAATTCCAGAAGTTGCTATCAACTGTTATAAATGGGGGATAGCCAACCGAGAAAGCCAACTTTTTGTTGATATTCATGATAAAAAACCCGAAAAACAAAGGAGATCTCAGAAATATTATTGAAAAATGTGCAAGATTGCAGGACATACAAAAGCAGCATCCCAAAATAATATCTCAGCATCAGGGGAATGCCATCCAGGCAAATTTTATAAAACCGTCAACCAGTTCTGGAAAGAGGGGTGCGGGAGAAACTCCTGACGTTGAATCAAAGCGAGCAAAGTCTGAAGATAGAAGAAAATTTATACGCCAATTTGAGGAGAAAATTTTCACTAAACTCAACACTTCTTACTCAGAAATCCTAAATGCAATAAAAAACAGACAAGATTTTCAGTGGCCATGGAAAAAATAAAAACAGCCTCAACACACGCAGAATTCGAAGGAATATTGTGAATATCATTGCTATCGGGGCCATTCCACAAGCCGATGCAGGAATCTAAAGATGCAAGTGCAAAAGTTGATCGATGCAGGGGAACTAAACGAATTTATTTATTTACCTGACCCTCCACCAAGACTTAATAAGGGGAAAACAATGAATATTTCGAAAAATGATCAAACTACTAACATGATTTCCTATTTTGAATCGGGTCAATCATCCATGAGTACAACTATTAATAAAAAACTGCACAAAAGGGTTCACACTCACGAAGTCTTCAAGGTTGCGGGAAGAGTTGCTGAAGCATGGGAAGAATGGATGGCATCCCCATTCACTTTTTCTGCGAACGAAGTTGACCAGGAGATTGAAATGCACAATGATCCGCTAGTGCTTACACTGCCTGTATCGGGTTAGAATGTAAGGAAGATTCTTATGGATGGGGGAAGCTCTCTTAATGTACTGTTTTATGATACCTTCCAGAAGATGGGATTAAAATATGATCAGCTTACGCCTTCTTGCTACGCAATCTATGGGTTTAATGGACTAGCTTCAAAACCAAAAGGGGTAATCTTGCTTGATGTTGCGGCTGGACCAATAAGTATTCTGACAAAATTCAGCATAATAGAGGCTCCATCTCCATATAACGCCATCATTGGTAGACATTGGGTCCATCAATTGAAAGGGGTAACTTCAACATACCACCAATACTTGCGGTGCCCGACACCGCAAGGGGAAATTGAGATAAAAGGAGACCAGAGTGAAGCAAAATCTTGTATTCTTGCAGAAATCCGCATGAATAAAAAGCGACAGCAGCAACAACGAAACAAGAAAAAAGAACGAAAGATGAAGGCTAAAGAAGAATCCCTAAGCCAATATATGATAAAGACTGTGGGAAGTAAGGTAGAAAGTGAAACAAATGAAGGTATTTCAATAAAAGAAAGCATGCCAAAAATTGACGCATGCAGTCTTCCAGCATAGCAGTTAAAGGGGGCTCCCACATTATTAGGAGCTCCCAAATCCACTTTTACATCCATTGAAGAAACCAAAATTTTCAACATAGGAACATAAGAGCTCCCCAGAATGATTAAGATTGGAACATTGATGGAAACAGAAAGGGAGCGTAATTTGGTCGCTCTACTTAAAGACTATGTGGACATTTTCGCATGTAAGATGGAAGACATGCCAGGTATCGATCCAAGTATTGTTAAACACGAGTTGCGCATACACCCAGGAACAACACCTTTCCGACAACGCATACGCAAGGTAGCACCGGAATATCATTTGTCAGTTGAAAAAGCTCATGGATGCAGGATTTATTTGAGAAATGCAATATCCAACCTGGATTTCAAACATGGTAATTGTACCCAAGAAGAATGGTGGAGTAAGAATTTGCATAGACTTCACCAACTTAAACAAGGCATGCCCAAAAGATAGTTATCCGCTTCCCAGCATTGATCAGTTGGTGGACGCTTTCGAAGGACATGAGGCTTTATCCTTTATGGATGGGCATTCAGGGTACAATCAGATTGCTCTAGCTGAAGAAGATCAAGAACACACTGCGTTTTTTGTTTCACACGATTTATACTGTTATACCGGAATGCCATTTGGGCTAAGAAATACAGGAGCAACTTATTAGCGGTTCGTAGACGCAATTTTTAAACCATGGATATGCCGCACACTCGAAGTTTATGTAGATGACATGCTGGTAAAAAGTAAAATTTCAAATGATAATTTACAAGATTTGAAAGAGATATTTGAAGCCTTGCGGAAATTCAGAATGAAAGTTAATCCTGATAAATGCATTTTTGGGGTTACATCAGGAAAGTTTTTGGGGTACTTGGTTACCAAAAGAGGGATTGAAGTTGATCCGGAAAAAATTCAGGCAATTGTTGATATGCCGTCTCCAAGAAATGTTAAAGAAGTACAGAAATTGAATGGTTATTTGGCCGCACTCGGCAGATTCATTGCTAGATCATCGGACAAATGCAATCTTTTTTTTGACACCAATACTTGCAGGATGGGATTTTGCCCGCAAACACTAAAGAGGCAAGAAAGGTGCAATCAAAATCTGTGAATTATCAGTTGCGGGATAAAATTCTATACCAAAAATCTTTCTTGGGACCTTTGCTTCGATGTTTGTCACAAGAAGAAGGGAAGTAAATTTTCAAAGATATACATTACGGAGATGCGGGAAATCATAGTGGAAGACGATCACTTGCATTAAAAGCAAAAACGCAAGGATATTACTGGCTATTTATGCATAAAGATGCGGAAAATATGGTAAAAAGATGTGAAGAATATCAGCGTTATGCAAAAAGAATAAAGCACTCACAACAGAACTTAATTCCGTACTCAGTCCCTGGCCATTTGCAAAATGGGGGATAGACATTGTTGGGCCATTAGTGGAAGGCACTCAAAAAAGAAAATATTTAATTGTAGCTACAGATTATTTCACTAAATTGGTTGAGGCCAAAGCTCTTGCACATATTAGAGATACAGATGTTTTCAAATTTTTGTTTGAGAATATAATATGTAGGTTTGGGATTCCGGTAGCCATAGTTTCGGATAATGGACAACAATTACAAGGGAAAAATATTGACATGCTTTTTGAAGATATTCAAAAGAATAAGTCTACTCCACTCTATCCATAAAGCAATGGGCAAGCTAAAGCAACAAATAAAACACTTGCCATGAATTTAAAGAAAAATCTAGATGGTCATCATAAACGATGGTGTGAACAGCTTCATAATACATTATGGGCATATCACACAACAAGAAGGGAGTCCACTGGAGAGTTACCATTTCTTCTCACATATAGAGCAGAAGCAGTTATTCCAACGGAAGTTATTTTACCCACAACAAGAACAAAAGCATGTGAGAAGAACTTGAATTCTGATTTAATGCTTGAAAAGTTGGATGACTTAGAAGAAAGAAGAGAGGTTACACTTCAAAGAATGGAAAATTATAAAAGAAGATTGGCGAAAGAATATAATAAAAAAGTGAAATTGTGGAACTTTGTGGAAGGAAAATACGTTCTACGGTAAATCCCAGAATACCGAAGGGATAAAAGAGCAGGAAATTTTGCACCTACATGGAGAGGACCTTATATTATACAAGATATTGCGGGACAAGGATCATACCATCTGCGGAATATGGATGGGGAAATTCTACAACATCCTTGGAACGCACAATATCTCATACCATATTATCCATGACCAGCAATGCAATTCTACGATAGTTTGCGCTCATGAAAGGCAAAGCAGATTAAATGCAATCTCTTTAGAAAGTCCAAATGAATATCTGTGAATGTTGGATTTTTCGCTTCAGAGATGCCTAACATGACATTAACTATTGTATCAGGTATTCTCCACTTCAGGAAGTGCTTACAACTAGCAATGCAATTATACAACAATTCGGCTTCATACTAGGTAAAACAACAGAATGTGATCTCTCTAGAAAGTCCATGTAAATGTTTATGAGTGTATGACTATTGGGTCTTTCGCTACAGAGATGCCTAACATGACATTAATTGTTGTATCACTCCGTTTCAGGAGATACACTAGGGACCGCATCCTAATTTCCTCCTGGCCAGAGAGAAGTTATATATGCGCTTCAACCCTCAATGTAACTCAAGGTACAAAATTTCCTTGTGGTTAATAAATTTACACTCATATAATGAACTAACAATTAATATATATATATATATATATTCTTGAATTTTTTTGAAGGAATAAATATACAAAACAAAATAAAAGTGCAAATACAATTTAGAAGTAAAGAAAAATAAAGCAACGTAAAAGAAAGCTAAGGAGCGGGAACATCATCTACAAAGGAGGATTATTCAGGATATCTTTGCGCTTGTAAATTTTAGGAAATCCATCAGCTTGTACTTGGTTAAGAGTATTGTTGACTGCTTTTGCAATTAAAACTCGAGTTTCGGCTCTTAACCATGAAATATAAGCTTTTCTCTTTTCAATTTCCATTTTGTACTGATTTACTTCGGTTTCGTAATTTTGGACTTTTTTCTTCCAAAATTTTATCTTCCCTCTCTCAGTAGATAAGTCGCGTACAGGGCTTTCATTCTTCGCAGCTTCATATTTTAAGTTATCTTCAACACCTTTAACTTTAGAAGATAAAAGCTCAAGTTGAGTGAACGCTTCACTGGCCTTGGTAAAGGCAAGTTCTAGCTGAGTTTGCGTTTCATTAACTTTGATAGAAGCTAGCTTCAGCTGCTTATTGATTTCTTCTATCCTAGTATTTGCCGCACCAAGCTCTCCCTCAGCCTTAGCAGCTCTTGCGGCTGCTTCCTTAAACTTTTCTTCAAAACCTGAAATAAAAGTAACGGGTTAATCAATGCGGGAATAATATTAAATTTTAAGCATGCGGAAAAATAGGATACCTCTTGCGAGGGATTCGAAATCTACTAATTCACGACCCATTGCATCTTTGTTATTATCAAGAAAATCATATTCTCCCGAAAGCTTGCTATAATTGGCCTTGAGTTGTTCAAGATATTGTTGACACTGATTTAACTCTGCTTCGCTATCCCGCAGACGATTCAATTTAGATGTACACCTTGCCACTTCTTTGTGCAGGCGGAAAATGTCGTTCTCACGATGAAGAATAGATCCGCAAGGGCTTTTCCTTTAGCATTAGCCTCTGAAGCTGAGTTGTCTCTGTCCTCAATGAGTTGCGCTATGTACGAAGAAAGCTGTGAATGATGATGCGATCTGGAACTGGAAAACCCGCAAGAATATTCTTGCGTTCCACACAAAGCCTGCGGTTTTCTTTTTCCAATTTATCAGATATTTCTCGTGCTTCAGATCATAATCTTTAGTCCACAATAAAGTAGCTTCAAACTCAGCTTTCTTACGAATTTTCTCCCCAAATAGAAGCCGATGCTGCTATTCTAGTTCATCGTGCTTCCTTTTGACTAAATCTTGACTATCAACAAGATCATTAAATTTTATCTTGATCTCCACATTCTCATTATTAACTCTTATAACATGATCTCTCAACTGCGTAATTCTACGTTGCATCCTAGATACAAGTTCTGAATCCCCCGCTGATCCCATGAAGTAATTCAGAAGACAAGTAAAAAAAATTTAAGAAAAATTGACGAGATAGAAAGAATTAAACCTTGATTTTGAAGGTCAAGCAGTTGTTGACGAAGCATGTCATTCTCCCGCTTCAAGCCTGTAGCCTCCTCTTCTACTGACCTAAATTGGGACTCCATCATCGTGGACCGCGCCTTATAGAATTTATACGTTGTATATGCAGCGTTTTAACCCCGCACAAGCTGTAAAGTACATAATTAAAGCTATAAATAAAACTAAAAATAGGAAGAAATCAAAGAAGATAAAGACAATAAGAATACCTCAATAAGAGCTTGTTGCGGGAAAGAGTATACTTCTCCCTCCGCAAGCGCAATTGTTTCCGCAAGAGAAGAAGGTTCGTTAATGCGGAATATGGGATCAACATTTTCACCTTGATCTTTCAACCAAGCATCTCTAACCACTTCGTATGGTACAGCCTCCATGCACTTTCACAAGCGTGAGACCGAAGCGCTATCTGATTTCACTGGTAAAGAATTGCTTGGAACAGATAAAAGATTCTTTTACATGAACCATTGGAAGGCTTCTTTTTCTTCTTCCAAGAGGTTTGAAGCGTCTGCAATTCCCTTCCCTTTACTCGCTTGCGGGAACTCCATGTTTGGCTGTACTGCGTCATCAGCAGCCACACTCGCAGCATTAACCACAACAGGTCCAGTTTCTGCCATAGTATTTGCGGGCACATTACTCGCTGCATTAGTGTCAGCAGACTCTTCTGCATCCGCAACATAAGCTTGCGGATCCACTTCTGTTGAAGTAATTTTAGGATCATCTTGAGTGTGTCAATCCTATTCATCAGTTGAATCATCTTCACTTGTGGCAGCTTCAAGTGGCTCATCAACGATCAAAGGAGAGAATTGAAGGAAAAAAAAAAGATCGGGAACGGCAGTTTGGTGCGAGAAATTGATAGCAGCATTTGAAATTTCTTCCACAGCACCAACTTGATCCGCAGACTCAAAGTTTGTTATTTGAAGAGGTATATTCTGCTCTTCATCTTGTCTTTCTGGAGCGGAGCTTCCTTCACCTCTCAAGATTGGACAACGAAGGGGATAATCTCGAATTTCTCCCTCTTCCCTGTCCGTGGAAGAACGGGGTGCGCCCTTCACCTTCTTTCGACCCTATTAATGAACCACAATAATTCATTAAATGAAATTCATAAGGATTATTCAGGGGTTCCGGCCTTGCGCTTCACTCCCGCATCATCTTTTGCGCTTTCGTTAGCTTGCGGCTATAAAAAATAGAGGAAATATTAACCACCAGAGAGAAACTCTAACCATTAAGCAATATATAAAGTACAGAAAGACAGAAACTTAACGTACCACAATGATAAGTGCAAACTTGAAGTCATTAAAATTTAGCCGCCAAGGGCAGTAACCATTGAAGCGGGTAAGAAGACCTTATACCACATTATCAGGAACGAACCCAAAGACCCATGGACCCTCAATGACTAGAGGGGTGCGGTATCATTTGTAGTCGTGATCCTCATGGATTCTTTCCCTTAGAGGAAGTACTGTCCCCGGAATGTACTTCAACTTGGCGTTGTCAATTTACGCTAGCAGGCGGAATCCCTCACCACCTTTGCGGCTCGGGCCAACGCTCCATTTCTTGAAATTCTTTGCGGCAATGTTGTCCGCGTAGGTAGCATGAAAGTTTTCCACCGTGTAATATTTACGTTCCGCAAGGCTTGGAACGTAACAGGTAAAATTGGTTCTTCCCTGGCTTCACATGCTACATTCATCTAGTATGCGCCACCAATTCCCATTATATTGAGTGACGGACCGCATTAAGCCTTGATGGGATTGTTTACGTCTGGCAAGAACTTCGAACTGAAAAGGATTCTCGCTCTGATACAAAAGAAGATGTAGAACCGCATATATTGCTCCCGCAGGGATTAATAACTTGTTGTTACTGTATTCAAAACCTTCCATCATTTCCATGGTAATTTCATCTTCAACACAATCATAAAAGGAGACCTTGAATCGGCGAAGACCATGATTCCTTTTGAATTCCTCAAGGTTCACTGATTTAAAGCTACAACTTTCATGAGACCGTTTGTTCTTGGGAGCAGGATTGTTGAACGCAACACGGACACTTGCGGGTTTTGTAGATCCAGAAGGGTGACTCTTCGATACATGATAACGAGATGACTTCCTGACCAAAGGTTGTTTATCCTGATGAGAAGCATCACCAGTAACTTTCGCATTGTCCTTTCCAACCATGATGAATTTCAATCTACACAGGAGAGCAAGCAAAAATAAGTTTATTACGATCAAAAGCAAGAACCAATAAGGAAAGTTGCAAAGCAAAATAAAGACAAGATGATCATCACGTCAAAATGAAAATCAACCAATAATTTCCTGATCATGAGAAAAAAGAGGCCATAATAAAACAACCAATCATCAAAAAGAGAGATCATCATCATCATTATCATCATTTATTCCAACAAATAATAAACAGATAAGAACATCATCATCAATGATTAATCCAAAAAGGTTCAGATACTGAAAAACAAACAAGTGCAAAAAGAAAAAATCAAAAGGATTACTTACAATGAAGTGAAAGATAAAAGAAAAATCTGTTGATTGAAAAGAGAAAAAACTTGATCCCGATGCAAGAATCCTTGATCATAAAAGTTCAGGAGAATGAAAAGGTGTTGAAGAATCTCTTAAAAGTTCAAAGCAATGAAAATCACTAAAACTTTAAGAAGAAGAAGACAAGAAGTGTAAAGAATGGAATGAAGGAAATAATTGGTATTAAATAGGAGAAAGATGAAACAGACGAAACAGTTAAAAACTGAAAATGGAGAAACTTTATCAGAGAATTAATTGCCTTGAAACGCCTACTGAAAAAAACGTGGGAAAAGATGTTAATGCTAGCGAGAAAATCGGAAAAAAGTGAAACTAAGCGTGGGAAGAGAAGTGATTGCAGGTGTAAAAGTAATAATTACAATTTTTCCTTTTCTAAATTCTTGCCATATGTCAAAATTTGAAAGAAAAAAGGGGGCGAGTTGTGAGAGAATAAAATCCAAGCAACGCGTGTCCAAAAACTATTGGAGAAGGAGCGAGTTACAATGAGACGAGAAACACTGAAACATAGCCTTTTAAAGCATTAAAGTGACAGCTGAAAAGTTGATAGATTTGAACCTGACAACATTAATGCATGATTGACACGTGGGTTGCGGGAAAGTAAGGCACACTGTTCTAAACAGATAGCCTTGCTGCCTGACCGACACGTGGGTTGCGGGAAAGTAAGGTACATTGCTCAAAACAGATAGCCTTGCTGCCTGACCGACACCAGGTTACGGGAAAGTCTGACACAATAAAGAAGTAATGATGAGCGTTGATGCATGAGGGACATGTATCAAATTCACAAGCAGCGGAACAAAAGACTAAAAGCATGACGATTCACTTTTAAGAGCTACGTGTCAGACATGCTATGATTCAAATAAGAGCGCAATATTCATCCCAATCCAAAAACAATAATTTAAATACAAGACCGCAGAAGAGCTGCGGGATAACCAGTGAGAAATTAACAAAAACAAGCAGTACGCATGCTAAGACTTGCGGGAATCATGATCAAGTCTTGCGGAAATTACAAATAAGCTTTGCGGGATTGTATTTTGCACCCGGGATGGATAAGAATAAATAGGTGGAAATGTAGATTGGTGGGACCCATCAAATTGGCTATAAATACCAAGCTCATAAACAGGAAAAGGGAGGGGAAATTCTGAAGAAAAATTGGACTGAAGGCATTGAATCATAGGCAAGAGTTTAGGTATGAGACTTTGTGTAAACTTAGTTTGATTGATACTTGATTAATATGATCATGATTCTTAGTATGCTTTTCTTCTGTAATGTTTAAGGATGAATAATAAAAATACAAATCTTTTACCCGTGGATGTAGACAATTAGCTTATTGAACCACGTTAAATGTTTGAGTTAAATATTTTCTAGTTTTGATTGATTTCCGACTTCTAAAAGTTAATATAGGATGATTTTATGATATGGAATCAAACAGTTGTATGATTCAGATTATATTTGTTGTGATCCAAAGACGCCAGATTTTTGGTAATCACAAGTAGTTCTGAATTGTATTTGAAGGTAGGTGGTACTCTAGTATGGCAGTGAACTCGAGTTGGTGATGGCTGCAGTTTTGCTCCAGAGTTAGGATAAATATAGGAATCGAGTGTTCAGAAACTCAGAAGAATTTACGGCTGTTCAACCTGACCGTAAAACTAAGGTAGAAAATAAGAAAACACAGGACCACTTACGGCTGCTTACCTAGCCGTAGAATTGAGAGGAAATAAAAGAAAATCTCAGAAGAACCTACGTACAGATTTTCCTAACGGTAGAAGGAAAAGAATATCTTATGCCTGTCAGTTCCATGAAACTGAAAGGCCAAATTAAACTTGAAACGGAGTTGGGCTGCGCTCTTTCCATCTTGTTGACGTAACCTATTTGGTTGTGTAAGCCTAACTTCAGTATTTTGGCTAGTTCTTGGCAAGTTTGGTGAACTATTTCGACCCGGATTTGAGCACGGACACTTCTATAACTTGGTACTTATATAAAATACACTGCTACTATTTTTTGGGTTATACTTTTAGACCTAGATTTTACATAGTGAAGGGAGAAGAGAGATCAATTCTATTTTCTAGGGTTTACCCCTTTAGGGGAAAACCAAGCTATTTTTTCTTCTTTCTTGTACCATGAGTAGGTAATTTCTTTTTATTGGTTAGGGATGTAATCCTAAATCCCAAACAGGTAAATCAATCTGGCTGGTTGGTTTTAATGTTAGTGATATCTTTTATCGAATATGTTCTACTATTTATATCTTATTTATGATTGAAGAATTGCTCGTTCAAGTTGCAAATTGAATAGTCATGTGTTCACATAAAAGCTAAACTAGGGTTTGAAGATACGAAATAGTCAATAGACCCAATTACAAGTAGCATGATTTTATTACTGATTGTATTCAAAATCTTCATGTAATTGCATGTAGAAGCTTAACCTAGGTTAAATCCGTATGGCTCTTGCGCCGGATTGCTTAGAATAGCCTCAACTCAAGAAGATTATTGCTTTCATCGGGTTAAACTTGACTGGCTTTTGCGCCAAGTTATTCATTGGGAAGGATTCAAAGAGTGGCTCTTGCGCCTTTGATGAAACAAGGAGTTTTGCCGGAGTAGACCTGCGATAGAATGCTCTAGGGTTATTGGTACAAGAAGGATTGAACGTTAACTCAAATCGATTGAAGAGCTTGTTTGGTGACGGAAAATGAAACCCTTAATCAGTATTTTCTCACCTTAATCTCATCCTTTATTTTAATTAACATAATTTAGATTAGTAACTCTACAACCCCCCTTGGTTATATAAGAATTCAAAGACAAATAAAAATTCACATCTCCTCATGGGAACGATCCTTACTACTGCCATACTATTTATTAGTATTAGTGGGAAATATCTGAATTAATTTATGCGCAAACGACATCCATCACACTCCTTCTAACGATAATAAGATCAATTTAAACGAGAAAGATGAACCTGAAATTTCATATGTTCCCCGTGCTCTTTTTCCTCAGAGATTGTTACCCAAAACAAACGAAGCTCAAAACAATGAGATATTAGAAGTGTTTAGGCAAGTCAAAGTGAATATTCCATTACTTGATGCCATTAGACAAATTCCATCTTATGCTAAATTTTTGAAAGATCTTTGCACTGTCAAACGCAAATTGAATGTGAAGAAGAAAACTTTTCTCACTGAATAAGTAAGTTCTATTATCACACATAAGACACCAACAAAGTATAAAGACTTTGGTTATCCCATCATATCTTGTGTTATTGGTGACCAGACAATCAAGCATGCATTGTTAGATTTAGGTGCAAGTGTGAATCTTCTTCCATATTCTGTTTATAAGAAGCTTGGTCTAGGTGAACTTAAACCTACGAGTGTTACACTTCAACTTGCAAATAGGTATGAAAAAGTTATTAAGGGGATAATCAAACATGTAATGGTACAAGTTGATAAGTTTTATTTTCATGTCGATTTTATAGTTTTGGATACTCACCCCGTTTCTAATCCCAGTGGACAGATTCCAGTCATATTAGGTCGGCCTTTCTTGGTCACTTTGAATGTTATTATCAATTGTCGAAATGGGATTATGGAGCTTTCTTTTGGCAACATGAAAATGGAAATAAATGTCTTTAACACTTCTAATCATGTATTGGTTTCTGATGCTTGTGATTCTATTTGCATGATTGAATGTGTGAATGACAATTGTAGTGACTATTATTTAGAGGATTTCAAAAACGAGTTTGAGAACATTAAAGGGAGTAAGGAATTGACTGAAACTGAATTGTTAGATGTTTGATTATACCATTGTGATGATTCTAAAGATCCGGTAATGCATGATTTTTTTGCTGTATTGATTCCCTTTTCCACTGATCCATCCAATAGTTCTCTAGTCGCATATATGAATGTGGGACCGATTGATACAGGTCAGCAAACTCACACTGCTGATTTTGAACCAATCTCGGCTTATTTAACTCGCTGTGTTGATTCCGATGACCATATGCTTACTGATATTATCAATGCGTTACTTCTTACGATTATTAGTGAAGATAGTGTGTCCATAGAAAATATTTCAGCTGATTTAGAACCTGATCTAAAGTCTATACCTCGAATAAAAAGTAGTATGCAATCTGCGTTTGTGGTCTATATGAGTTATTTATTTATCTTGATTTTGCATGACTCGATGACTAAGGATTGTTTTTCAGGGGAAATACATTTACATATCTGTTTGGATGATTATAGTGTTTGCAGGTTCATATTTGCAGCTGACTTGATCTGTTGGGTTGATCCCCAACTTTTCAGACTTTATGTATATGCTTGACAGGTTATTTTGGGGTACCATTCTCACCTTGTTTGAGATTACTTGATGCGTGCAAGCAGGGAAACAAGTATCATTCGCTTCATGGGAGTCAACCCATCAGATTTGTTTCCTTCTCTTTATCTTTTACCTTCAGTTGTTTGCTTGTTGCATGTTATATTCAGAATTTCCCATCTCGATTTCTACATTGGATGATTTAATTTACATTGAGAACAATGTAAAGTTTAAGTGTGAGGGAGTGGTTAAGCATATATAATTCTAAAGTATTCACTTTTCAGGCAGAAAATTTTCAACTTTCTTATAACTATTTGCATGAAACCTCCAACTTTTAATATTTTAGAGTCACTCAGTATACTTCTAGATACGTTTACATACATATTTCTTAACGAAATTACTGAACTTAGAAGTATTAGAGAACTATATTCGGGTTTCTTAATTGTCGAGAGACAATAGTCGATAAAAAGGGACTTAAATCGCCGGTGGTGAATTAGGTGCAGAAAGAATACAATATTATAAAATCTGATCAATTATTAGTGGAGACTACCTATTGTTACATCAAGTGAGGCACCAGACCTTTAATTCTTTATAGTTTTCTAAAATTGTCTTTTAGAGCATGTGTCATCCTGCGTTAATTCTGGGTAGAATGATGAGCTACCCAACTTCGCACCAATTTCAACACTACTTTTTGATCTCTTGAGTGTTAATTCTGTCAATCATGAGGGTAACATAAGAATTGCGAAAAAACCTTACCTTGTAGTTTGATTTGCAGTTGGCACCATTCTCTCTCTATCTCTCGATAACAGGTCCAAAGAAACACCATCATCATCAACAAGAGGAACATTACAAATTTGAAGAAAGTTATAGACGTTCAAGGTTTACAAGCAACACTACTAGAAAGAGCAAAATTCAGATTCAAAGTGAAGTAACAAGGAGCAGAATTCTATATCATAGTTGAAGACTAAGTACAAGAGCAGAAAAATCAAAAGAAGTGGATTTTTATGAAGTTTATGATACCGAGATAATACAAGTTGTGAAGAATCAAGTGGTAAAGTCTTTTATCCACGACAACATTAGTTTCATTGCTATTCTTTTAGTTTTCATATTGCTTGTCTAAAATAAAAATAAAAATTAGAATAAAAAATATGAAAAAAATTATAATATTTTAGTGTATATGTCTTTTTGTATTCATTTATTAAGGTCATGGGAAAGAAGAAATCTATAAATAAGTTTCAAGCAACATGAATTTGAGGAAAAAAGTTATAAATTGTCAGATTTCTACGAAGTTCAAGAATTCATCATCTACAGTTGAAGCCGAAGACGAAGACGTTTCTATGGGACGCTGTGGAAGTGGTGTTGAATGTAGATGAGAAGGTGAGCGAGAATTTCTATCATCGCATAGTGGTTGATTTCCTTTCTTAGAGATCATCATGAAGAAAGGGTTCTTTTCGTCCCACCTTTCTATGAGATAACAAAATATAATTCGGAAGTTTTCTTTTTCTCCCCACCATTCAATGTATGCAGGATTTCTATCTTCATTCATGCCTGCACACATGAGAACCATAAAGTACGCATTTTGAGTGCAATTTCATAAAACCCTATTGGTGAGGCAGAAGTCGAGGCGGAATGCTTATTCGATCGCTCTTGAGACTGGATTCTTTTATATGGTTGGTTTTCTCCTAACTCAAGAGTTAAGAATGAGAATAATATTCTTTGGAATTTCTAACTTCTTATTATGAGTATGCATAAACTTTATATCCTTTTAGCTCTTTGGATGCATGTGTTTTGGCATATTTGAGAGTTGGAGTAGATCTTGTGGGTATATCTCTAGTAAACCCTCACGAGACTATAACTCATCCACTAGGAACGACTAGGGGTTTAAAGGCTTGTCACACATGCTAAGTGTAACCGTATCCTCAACGAAAGGAAGTTGTAGCATTTTAGTTTAATTTAACTTATGATTAGTTTTATTTTGTTTCGCTTGAGGACTAGCAAAATGTAAGTATGGGGGTATTTAATAAGGAAATAAGTGCAATATTTTACACCCATATTGATACTAGCTAGGACTCTTTATTTTTCTAATATTATTATTTAGATATTTTTTAGGAATTACAAGTAAATCCAATCACAGGAGCGATAAATGGCTAAAGTAGAAGTTAAATAACATTTGCGACATATGAAATAACCCACAACATTTAGGACTTGGAGCTTAATTAACGAGTTTGGGGCTGCCATTACTTGTGGTAGTACACCCAGTTGGGGTGTACACATGTGAATTTATGGGTAGAGAAATAGTGGGACGTGTACAACTCCTTTACCACATCCTATTTCTTATCAATGCAAGGAATTGAAGCAGATACATGTGTTCTTATCAAGATAGGGTTTGTGAGCGAGAATGAACAAGAAAGGAAGATGGTGACGCTGGTGGTTTCAGTGTCCATCAAGACAGTGAAGAAATGGTGTCGAACAAGCAATATATGGACTCAAACAAGCGCCACGGGCCTTGTATGATAAACTGAGTTCTAATCTATCTACACTCGGTTTGCTCAATCAAAGGCAGACACATCTATGTTTGTCCATAACAACAAATCAGTTATTACTGTATCACTGATATATGTGGATGATATTCTCCTAACAGGGAACTCAAAAGACCACATTCAACTTGTTATACAACAGCTACAGAGACAACTTCCAGTCAAGGATATGGGACAAGTCCACTATTTTCTGGGCCTGGAGGTATCCAGAGGTACAGGCTCACTGTTGCTGGGCCAGACGAGATATGCCTTGGACTTTCTCACTAAATACAAAATGGATGGATGCAAGCCATGCAATACACCCATTGCTGTTTCCACAACCCTTACAAAAACATCAGGGGAGATTTTGGATGACCCAATGGAGTATCGGTCCCTAGTCGGAGCATTACAATATTTAACGTGGACACGACCGGACATATCATTTGCCGTCAATCTTGTGTATCAATATATGCATGAGCCTAGAACATCTCACCTAGAGGCTGCAAAACGCATCCTAAGATATGTAAAAGGTACACTGTCCATTGGGCTATGGTTCACAAAGAGATCAAAAACGTTAGTGGGCTACTCGGATGCAGATTGGGATGGATGTCTAGATGATCGACGGTCCACCGGTGAATATGGTATATTCTTGGGATCTATCTTGGTCTCTTGGTCTTCTAAGAAACAAACAACGGTGGCACGATCAAGCACGGAGGCGGAATATCGAACGTTAGCGCACACGGCGGCGGAAATGGTATGGCTATGTTATCTTTTGAATGACTTACATTTCAAAACTATAGGACCACCAAGAATCGGTTGTGACAACATAAGTTCGATAAACTTGGCTTCAAACCCGATCCAACACTCAAGAATGAAGCATGTCCATCTTGACTACCACTTTGTAAGAGAAATGGTGCAGGCCCAAAACTTAGATGTTTTCTATGTACACACAACGGCCCAACTGACAGATATCTTCACAAAAAGTCTACCAGGCCCAAGATTCAACATGCTAAGGAGCAAGCTCAAGATGGTTTCAAACCCCTTATGCTTGAGGAGGGATAATAGCCAACACATAAAAGATGCTGACTAGACATGATGAGTCATCATTCCACATAGATATTCACATGGCATTCACATGGTCTTCACATGTCACAAGATAATGACATGTATATATAGTGTATTGTAAAGATAAAATCAATTAATGAAAGATTTTTTTCTTCTTCATTTTTGTCTAATTCTAATAATGGGTTTGTCTCTTTGAGTTAAAAGAATAGATAGGACTGACAGTGAGTTATGGCCGGAAATATAAGGACGTGAATGATAATTTTAAGGTTCATTGTTGTCACTCTCTTCTTATCTTTAGGCTGATTTGTTTGGAAATTGGGTCTGATTTGGGATAATGGTTGAGCTATTGTGATCGATTCTTTGAAGATTTTGAGAAGTAGTTTTAACCGAGAACACAGAGAAGATGTTGGCAATGAATTTTTTAAGAAGAAACAGGGAGAGATAGACTTTGCCATGGCCGGAAAATAAAGATAGATGTTGATTGTGTGCAGTGATTGAATGGGTCGAGTGAATCTGAGCTGAGATGGATTTGATGAATGTTGATTTATGTCTGTTTGAAAAAATGGGTTTGTGGTTATTATTTGAATGGTGATTCATTGCAGGGAAGGAGTTGAAATTAGTGTTAAAAACACCATCAAGACATGTCAAAGTAACTACCAGAGACGCACACAATGTTTTCGCTAAAAATCCTCAATGAACTGCCCGAAAGAGTTAGCCAGTGGACGGTGGTGGTGACGAAACTGGATGGTCAGAAAGAAGCAGGTGTCTGTTGGCCAGATTTAGGAGAGAGTAACCGACCAGTGGAGGTGGTGTCTAGACGGACTGAATATGGAAAGTGTTATTGGACTGGGCCTTGGGAAATGTGCTAGGTTTTTAATGGGATTTTATATCACACCTACATATCTATCAACAGAGACAGATTTAAAAGATATACTACACTTTTGGCTACAGAGCCGAACAGATTAAAACCTAGGGTTTAGCTTTTGTTTTCAAAAACAGTTTTATTTTTCTAAAATATTTTTATGGCTTTTGAGAAAGATATGATTAGCTAAATTTTTTGTTAGGATGAAAGGATGAACTTGTAATATTATTTTTCTTGTGTTTCAAAATTAGGATTTTCAACTACTAAAATTTAATATTATAATGGTTTTGTCTCTCTTTTAATGTTTTATCTTTCTCGATGATTTTTCATGTTCTATGTCAAATATACTTCATTTTTTGATTAGTAGACGAACTCGTCGAAACCTTGTCTTAAATCAATTTATGAATATTCTTTGACTATTTATGCCACGTATACTTAGTGCTTCGAAATTCTACCTTAGGTTGAGAACAAATGATTTTTTTGTTAAATCTTTTCTACGATTCTAAAACGAAATATCTTCCATGTGTGTGTAGCTAGATTTGCTACTTTGCATGAGTAAAATCAATACCCTTTGCGATGAATGGAAGTAAACCCTAATCTACAACGGATTCCCGATACCTTAACACTTTTCTTCTCTTGATTACAATCATTGTTAAATTGCTTTAATTCATTCTTAGCGTAATTTCTTAGTCTAAAAATCAGAAAAATACTATCTGAAACATCTTTTGACTCGAAAGTTACTTATATTAGTTGGTAGAAGTTACTCGCACTCCTCGTGGGATCGAATTGTATTTGCTATTGTATACATCTTTCAACACTGTGCGCTTGCAGTAAAACAAAGTCGGTTTTCCGATGCTTCATTGATAACATAGATGCAATTATGAAGGAAGTGTCTTAGATTATAAATGGTATTATGGTGTTAAATATTTATTCCCCTAAGTTGCTTTTAACTGTTTATAAGTTCATTCACCGGGTTTTTTGTGTCATTTTTCGCAATCTATATTTGGAGCATCTTGATGATGAGATAATAGAGAAGATGTGTCTGGATAATACGGAAAAAAATAAATAAGATAATGATCCCCCTAATGCTCGACCTAAGAAATAAAGAGTAGTAAAAGCAAATATAGAGGTTGATTTAAGTAAGCCTATTAAAATAGGAACTTGGATCCTTACTGCTCCAAAAAAGGAGGTGTGTATCAGTTAGCATTATGACACGCAACTAAAAAATATATGTGCCAAACGTTATATAATTGATCAAAACGAGGAGCTTTGTGAAGAGATTGCGTATCAAATAACCATTGCTGCTATAACAACTGAAGAGTTTGAAATTTTTTATGCTAACCATGAATAGGAAGTGGAGTAGATGCTTGAGGAGAATCATGCTTAGAGCAAAAGAACACTTTATTATATGGGAAAACACACCCAAGTACTGGAGTTGGAGAGAATTTCCTAGATTAAGGTATGCACATTCTTTTTAATCATTGTTGTTCTTAGTTTACAAAGTGATCTTACTTTTGTTTCCGTTTTGAAGGTTTGTCGAGGTGGCTGAACTACTAGCAGTATGTTGGCTCGGATTCAGTGGGAAGATTGAAACATGATTGTTGTCCCCTAAGACCTTGTATGTAGCCTACTTGATACTGAAGTTCATAGAAAGTGCATATGGATTGATCATGATAGACACATTTATGTGTCCTATTTGAGATCACATTTGTATTGCTATTACTCGATTTTTGCACTAATTTATGTTTTTATTGTATTTGTAGGTATTTTCGGAAGAATAAATAATTATAGAAAAATTGGCTAAAAAGTGTTAAAGGCACCTGGAAAATTGATAAAGGCACCCAAGAGGATTGATAAAGGCACCCATGCTTGGATAAAGGAATCCACACTCGAATTTCAAATAAGAAATAGGCGGGAAAACTTCTTTATATATCTGTGAAGATCTATAACCATATCTTTGGTTAGTTTCTCGAAGTTAAGGCAAGAATATATGCTCGACGTGTAAAAAGGAAATGTATACGAGTTTAAACCAAAAAAAAAAAAAGAATCTCGTGAAAGAGTAGTTTTCTGCGTTAAAAGAAAAGAGAGAAATATTCTCTCATGGAGAGAAAATATTCTCGAGCTCATCTTGTAAGATATTGTTCTCATCTTTTAAAAGACTGACGAGATATTGTAAGGAGATTGAAGAGAGTTTGGTAAGAAGCAACAATGAGAAGGAAACAAGATCTTCAAGATCAAATCAACGAGGAAAAATCAGTCTCAATGAAAAGATTTTTTGTAGATTTGGAAGTTGATTTGTGTTGTATTATAAATATGATTTGATGGGTACATCACAGGGGGGGGGGGGGATGACTCTGCCAAAGAAGCTTAAAAAAATAAATCTAGAAAATTTCTGCTCATGTGAAAAAGATGAAGAAACTATCGTGAAAGGTTGAAGAAACCGTTGCTGGAAAGTTCATATTCAATACCTTCAGCGACAGAAAATGCTCCAGAGCACCGTGAAATTTTTTTGTTAGCAACAAATATAAATGTCCTTGTTTTCTGTTTTGAATGCTTTCTTTTCTTTCTTCCTTGTAACACTTTTGAGCCATGTATTTATCTTTTGAGTGTGTTTTGAGCCCCATGAGATAAACCCCATCACCGGGATAATGGAAGAAGCCTTATTTTACAATTGTGTGGTAAATATATTTAATTCTTTATGACGTTTGTATTGATTTAATTTGATTTATGTTTTTTATTAATTGGTTGTCATTTTATTTGATGGATCATGCTTAACTTAAGTGTTTTGATGGTCCATGCTTAGGATTTACAGTGAATGTTTTAAAAATCTACTTTTGGCAAAGAATTAGAGTCAATACTTTTATCATATGAGCTATAAATTGTCTAGAATTAATATATGAATCGCATGAGGATGAAAAAGGGTGGAATCTTGAGTTCCAGTCTCTCGTAATAATATTATTGTCATCTTTTGTTTATTTTCTAGTTTAGAGTTAACATTTAAATATAAAATCAAATCTTCACAAGTACGAGTGAACAATACTTTTCTTATCACTGTCTATAAACCATATCATATCACCCACCTGCAATGGCTATAGTAAAATTCGTTGGAAGGGCTGGTGGCAGCAACAATGGGGCTAGTGGAAAGAGATCCATCTACTTGGATCCTGATGGTAGTCGTAGGAGGCAATTGCAGGTTGCACCCACCGTATTGGACTTTTCAGGCCCAGGTTTGGTAACGTATTGAGGTCGGCTCCTTCCATGTCAAGATGGGAAGAACAGTTCCTACGGGAGAGAAATGATGGATGGATGGATATTGAGATGGGTCACTTCTACAACGACGGTAGAAAAGACAGCAAAGACAGTGGGGTTCATTACAAATTCGGTGATACAATTCTTACTTAGAAGAGAAATTGATCCCGAAGATGAAATAGTACTAGTAGCCAGAAGAATCAGTAGGTGCCGATGGTGATGAAGATCTAGCTATAATTTCTTTATAATCCTTTGGTAAAAATTCTTCCCGAAGAGCATCAGATTCAGTTGCAGATTTGGTTGGTTTAATTTTTGAATTTTGAATTTTACATGAAAATGGTTAAGTGTTTCAATTCTACAATGCAGGGGTATAAAGTGATTTAATAGATTTGGATTACTCAGTTATTCAATTAGTTCTATGAGATTTGAATTTATGAATTGATTAGAGTAGGTATTCGAATTTCAAAGAGCAAGGGTATTTAAGAGATATTATATATTTGGATTACAATGCAATTCAATTCCCCTCAACCAAACACTATTTTCTTAATTAAGGAATCCATTTCCTAGAATCCAATTCTAGGAATTGGATTACCCCATAATCCAATTCCTTGGCTTTGAAAATCTTGAACCAAACACCCTATAAGATTAATCCTACTATCAGTCATCTGTTTTTTTACAGATGACTGTCTTATATTTGCTAAAGATAATCTTAAATGTACTAAGCAGTTGGATAATATAATTAAGATTTTTAGTAAATTTCCAGGATAATTTATTGACCTAGATAAGTGTGGAATTTATTTTCATTTCTAAGATGGATAACAATATTAAGATCCAAATAGCTGGGATCCTTAATATTAAAACTTTAGCCCTAAAGGAAAAATATATTGGTGTTCCTATCTTTATTCAATAAAACAAAATCAAGATTTTTGGCCATCTTCATAATAAGTTTCATAAGAGACTTGCTAGCTGGAAGGGTAAAAATTTAAATCAACCAGCTAGAACTGTAATGATACAATCTATTTGAGGTTCTATAGCCTCTCATGACCTTGCAGTATTTCCTATGCTTAAAAAGCTTACTGACGGGTCAGATTGTATCCAGATAAATTTTACTTAAGCAGTATTACTATTCAAATTACAAGGAGTCAAGTTAATTACATCAATCAAATTACAAGGAATCCAGTTAATCACATAATAAATCGTTAGAACCGGAGAAAAGCTTGCATCTTTGAATCGAAAGCCAAGGTCACCAAGGTAAGAGACAGTTAGGAGGATGCAATTGGAATAAGCGTATCAATTGCATCAGTAACGATTAAAACAGATCCATAGGTGGAATGCATCTGCCTTCGCCCATCTTCTATTTTTATCTCCAGTTCTTCTTCCTCGTCTTCGCTATCACCATTTGAATACTAATGGGAACTTTTACTTGTTCTCACATGTAAACAATCTCAGCCGGGCACTTCTATACCACGCACATGTTTAACATTAGAAGAATGGTACAATTAGTAAATACAACGAAAACTTAGTTTTAGTCGGTCATTTCCTATTTTAACTAGTTTTTTTAACTGTCAAATCGGTCAACCACGATTCTGGGACTAAAACTATGATTTTAAAATTTCTAGGACCCTAATGCAAAGCTGGTCATAAAGTTGAGACCTAAAGTCTTAATATTCCTATATTTTGAAAGATGAGACTCTGTTACTAAATCTAAAGCTCTTTGAGGTTTAAACACCAAAAAGACTGCTGATTTGAATAATCTCTTATTGCCAGGTTAGCATGGAGGATGCTTAATGAGCCTGGATCCTTATGGGTTAAAGTACTAAAGAATAAATACTTTTATGCTCATAATCCTTTGGATCATGATAGTAAACAAGGATCTTGGGTTTAGAGGGATATTTGTATGTGCTTATATTTGATCAAGGAAAACTATTGTTGGAAGGTGGGGTGTGGAAGGAAGATATCCATTTGACATGACAAGTGGGTAGAAATCATATTCTTTCTTCAAGGTTTAGTCCATCTGCTATGCGACTATTGATTAATTAATATATCCCAGTAATAATAATTGGAATGTTGAAACTTTAAATACTTTGTTTGACAATGATATTATTATGGATATTTGTAAGATTAAAATAGCAATAAAGGGTGAGGATAGATTGTATGGACTCCTGCCCATAATATTTTTTATTTATTTATGTGAAACTACTTATAAAGTTGTTAATGTTGCAGGTAATCCGATGGGTACTTCTGATGGTCTAATTAATTTCTCATGGAGACAATTTTGGAAGTCTGATTTACCACCTAAAATCCTACATTTCCTTTGGAAGTTGTACATGGACATTTGCATGTCAAAGACATGATTGCTAGATATATCACTGATATAAATCCAGAACGTTCTTTATGTCACAGTGCCGCTGAAACTTTATACAATCTGCTTATGAAGTGCCAAGCATCTAAGCATACGTGGACTACTTTATATCTTAACCTGTTAGGAATATTAAATGGTAGAAGTTTGTCTGACCGGATTACAATTTGGTTTAGTAATGACAATAACAATTCAGTAAATATAAGGCATGTTATGTTAGTGATTGCAGGTTTTACTTTATGACATATTTGTATGCTAAGGTGTGGCATCATATTTGATAATGTGCAATTACAGGTGGATAACGTCATAAGAAAAATTAGACAGTCAATGTCTAATTGAGAAAAAATAACAAGAGGTTGACAACTAGTCATAATGATGTTCCATCTTCTGCATTTCTAATTCCTTGGACTCTGGCATGTGTTATTTTCAGAAAAATCAAATTTGATGCATTTTTCTATAAGGAAATTAACTGTATAAGGCCTGGAAAAATTATGCTTAATAATACAGGAGCATTCCAAGGAGTTTGATGTATCCAAGCAATAGCAGAGGATGAGGAACAAACTGAGGCAGTAGTTGTTTATGAAGCAATTAAAATGGCAATGAGTAAGCAAATCACAAATTTGCATTTAGAAAAAGATTTTCTTAATTATATTTATGCTTTGAATGGAAGATTAAGGGACATAAGATGAAGATGGAATAACTTTATTATTAGTGATTATCTTGATTTGATTAAGTGTTTTAATAAGTGGGTGATTTATTATGTCCAAAAGAAACAAATAGGATAGTTGATGTTTTAACTAAGGAAGCAAGTAATAGTTTAATTCATGTTCATTGAGAGTTTGTTGCTCCCGAATGGTTAGAAACTCTCATATTAGAGATAAACTCTTTAATAGGAACGGTTGATCTAATGAAAAATTTCTCATTTTTTATTAAAATAAATATTATCTCCATCTCAGAAAAAAAAATACTACACTCTCCGTTTCAGGAAAAAAGTTATTTTTCATATTTGCACAATTATTAAGACAAGATGAGAGAGAGTAATTTTTTTAATTTATTTCCAAATTTAACCTCAATAAAAAGTTTAATACCACATATATATATCTTCTTATTAATACAAGGAAACTTTATAAAAAATGCATTTTTAGAAGTTTGTCCAATTAAAAATGAAAGTAACTCTTTTGTTAGAACAAAAATTTAAAAAGAAAATAACTCTTTTCCTGAAAAGAAGGGAGTATTATTTTTTTATTTTAACCTAAAAATATAATATAATTCTTTTTTAATAATATCTCTTTTTTTCCAGAACGGTTATTTTTTAGATTAATTATTTTAATCTTAAAGAGCCTGCTCATCATTCTTTGATGTCTATGCCTTTTTTTCTAAAGAAAACACCAGACTTATCAAAGTTTTATAAGCTGGCCGGAAACCTACCTACAACACTCATGCACAAAGAAGAAGGATGTATTAATGGGAAAGCGAAACAATTCGAATTAGCAGGATCCGGTTAATGTGACTAGCACTGATATAGGATTGAGATCAGGGACATTGACTGATTGACATTTACTTACATTAGCCTTTCTTAAACAGGGAAATAAAAAAGACACTTCACATAGGAAAAGAAGGGTATAACTTGTTAGAGAGACCATTTTACCCACACATTATTGGTATAACTTGTCAAACTAGCGTTCTGTAATTACTAAACAAGATCAATGTGTTTGCGTCTTCAGATTCATTCTTCTTTCAATTTCAGTTCAGTAACAATATTTTTTTAATGGCAGCTAAAAAATTGTCTGAAACTTATTCAAAGGAATTAATTAATGAATTGAAAAAATGGGGTAAAATGAAAAGGACAGGAGTCCGTTTAAGATACATGACTGAATTTGGATCAAGACCTACTGAAAAGAACTTAGTGATTTCAGCTCAGTTTCTTCATAAAGAACTTGCTATTAGGATTGCTAGAAAAGCTCTTGAACTTGAGTAATTACCTTACGACTGTCAGAAAACCTGCTGTCAGAAAACCTGAGATGTTGCCACATCACTGGGTCATTCGCAATGGGTCCAAATCATAAGTCAATAAATCAATTTAGTGTTTTGAAGGTATTTACATTTCATTCGTTTGTTCTTTTATTTCCATTTTTAGCTTAATGGCTACTTGTTTTTATCTAGTTTTTATGATTTCATATCAATGCATTTTACGTTTTTATATGTAATTTAAAGGGGATGTTGTAAACTGGGTTATGTTTTTTTGATTATCTCATAGGGTAAAATGGGATGAAGATAATAAGTTCTTTTTAGATTTAGTCTTCACGGGAAACTATTATGTGTTTCTTAAATTATACATATAATGATTGTGTTGGGTTTGTTGAACCTGGCTAATTCATGGAGAATTTAATAGTCCAATGAGGAAATTTGGGTTTGCAAAGTATAGTTTTTCTCGCTAAATGGTATTTTAAGTTGTATGAATTGGTTGGAATTTAGATTATATCTTACTTGGCTACTTGGTTGAATTTTGGCATTGGTCCATCTAAAAATTGTGAATTTGACGCTTGAATAGTTGAATGTCAATGACATTAGATTGATTGAATTAAGGAATTGACATGTTGTTTATTATCTACGAGACTGGTATGCTGATTCGTCCGGTGATGTTCGTTTGATTAAAGAGATGAATGGCCAATGATACGAATGATGGCTTATCTTTTACAAACAATTAAGTCGATCAGATTGAGACATAGCTTAGTGGCTCATGCCTTAGCTTTAGGTGTTCCGTTGTTAGTGATTTTAGTTCATTTCCCTGATTAGAAGAATATCCTCCCAAACTTTTAGTCATTCAAGTGTGGTAATAGTAACGAGCTCTAATTTAGGACCGGATATCCACCAAAAGTAGCTACATGAAAAAATCCTATAACAAATGCAAGAACAATGACCCTTCCCACTTTCAAAAATGTGATTTCTTCTTCTTCTTCTTCTTCTTTTTTTTCTTTGAATTCATTTCATTTTTCACAAACAATGATTTAATGGCAGCTACTAGATATTCAAAAGATTTAATTTATTTGCTGAATTGAGAAAATGGGGTAGAATGAAAAGGACAGGCATCAGGTAAGATGCATGACTGAATTTGGATCAATACCTATTATAAAACACTTTGCTCATTTCAGCTGGCTTTCTTCATAAAGAGTTTGCTATTAAAATTGCTACAGAAGCTCTTGTTGGAATCTTGCAACAATGAACAAAAATGTTAGATGTATCAGATTAATATATATAAAGAATTGAATTTAAAACAACTCTACCACGGACAACTACGAGGGCAGAATCACAGGTTCAACAAGTTGTCCTTAACACATTAGTTCGCGGGTATACTCATGAAGAGCAATGCTAAACCCCAACGTGCGAAGATGTGTCCAGGATAAGACTGCCCGATATAACTTGTATTAGCACAATACAAACTACCCACTCTTGAACTTAGCAACAGTGAAGAAAAAGAATTAATCAATCAAAAACGTTTTTTTTGGATCCCCTTTAAATCTGAAAACCGTTTTATATTTATAATTGAAAAGATTAGGGTTTTGGAAACCTTTAGGGTTTAGGATGTCTTGTAAAATAATGGATCATGGATGATGTCTAATTCGTAGGCCCAATACATAGGTAGCCCATTACATAAGTTAGCCCATGTATTATTTGCCCACCTCATTCCACCCATAGTGGAATCCTTCTCTAGAATACCCAATTATGGGACTAAACTAAAGAGTTTCATTCACTCAAGGAAATGAGTGAGCATCCAAGACCAAAATTAATTTAGTTTAAAACTCATTTTCTCCAACAATCCCCCACATGAATGAAATCTCGGTAAAAACGAAAAATCAGAATGCGGAAAATACCATATAGGAAAAGGTGTCCATGAGGTCTTGAACCCTTACTTAGTGAGAAGTTACCGAAACTACTTGCTAGAGACAGTGAACGCGATGTGTTGAACTGCTAGCGTTTGATGCAATTTGCGATAAAAGCCACGCATGATATTCTCCTGGCGTTGCTAAGTTCGTGCCGTTGTGTCCATTTTGGCCCTGGACGTATCCCGTTTCTCAGAATGCTCTAAAGAATTCGCTCAAATTCTTATAGGAAGCGGCCCACTTCCTCATTCAGATAGGTGAGTTCTATCAAGAGTGTTACTGCTACACCCCACTTCAATCTAAAATTGAAACTATAAAACTCATTAAGACTTCTTAAAAGTCATCCTTCACATGCAATCACACTATCACAACAATGCACCATAGGGAGGGACAAAGAATGTAATTCTCTTGATAGTGCATACCTTTAATTGCCACAAATTAGTTGTCTCATTGAACCTTGATCTTGGGATCTCCAGTCACTAAGGTTGAGTGTCCTTCATGGCAATTTTATTTTATGAGCTTAAGTCCCATCCCCCTCGATGCAATAACAAACTATCTCTATATTATCCTTTCGTCAAAGGATCCACTGATTTTTCTCTTGACTTTACTAAGTCTATAAAAATCACTTCATTAGAGAGTAGTTGTCTTACCGAATTAGCCGCATTCTTTGAGTTTGTCTAGACTTTTCCATTGCTCATTTACTTTAGACCCACATAGTCAATTGAGTTTCAGCAATGGTGGCCACAGGCTTCGGTCACAGAGGAATGCCTTCCAAAAAAGGATTTATCCATTCAGCTTCCTCTCATGCTTTAAATTAAGCGAGCGAACTCTGATTTCATCTCAGTCTTCCTCATGTTTGTTGGAATATTTCCAACTACTGATACAACTTAAGAGGGCACACATATAGGCTAAGACTCTTCAAAGCCTGAAATCACAACATCTCTTAAGATCAGTCCAATATGTATTATGCACATACATAATTTTAAATGTACCTCAAGTACTGCAAATTTCTGATCTGATCATCCCACTAATTCTTCTGGGATCACAAATGTATTTGTACATCGCATGCACTGCATATTTACAACACACATTAAACGTATCGAGTTTGACAAAGACTAGTTCCATCAGAATTTCTTCTGGTTCCAATGATCCCTTAGATCATGCATGTCTACAACAATTTAATCAAATCACATACATCACATGTTTCCAGTAGTTGTAAAGCATATAAAGGCATACACAAGATACATGTACTACTTACTAGTACATCCATTATATCTTCCTCAAAAGATTAATACCATATATATATATCACATATTTGAAATTAAATATATACCTCAAGCATCCCAATTTTCTGGTCCTTCGATCAGAGCAACCCTGTAATTATCCAAGATAATCTGGGAAAAATGCACCCTTATTTTACAACACACATTTGACAGAAACTATATCATCAAAATTTTATTTTGGTTCTTTCTGATCCTTTAGACCACTTCAGCAACATATTAGTTTCCTATCAACCTTTAAACAACAAAAATTGTTAGTAGTTGTAAAACACATAACAAATGCATGCTAAACATATGCACTGATTTGCTAGAGAAATCGACCCTTCATTCTCACCTTAGACCCCCACAATTGAGGTCTACAGGGTAGGGTATATATAAGTTTAGGGTCTTCTATGAATCTGCTTAAGAAATCAAACAAACACTTGTTTCCATCTTATACCCATTGTTTGGGCATAAGGTCCCTAAACTAATGTCTCGCTAAGCGTTATGTCGACATTTAAATTTTCCCAGCTCAAACAACATTTCAAAGAAATAATCACCTTTGGTATCAATTGATTCAGTAGTCCTACTTAAATCATTCTCTGTAATATTGAGCTGAATATAAATTATAAATATCCAAAATGGTGCACGTACCTTAGTAGAGTATAAATTACTCTACCTGTTCCGTCGTTCGATTGTACCCAACTGGAGTCCATAGAAGCTCCATACTGAGAATGAAGTGTCACCGGCTGAATCAAGGGTTTTTTTTTTTTCAGCTGCATTAACTCCATACGCCCCAACGCAGAAGGAATCAAACCCGAGAGTCTCGCCCTTACCGAGCCGTGCACCATTCTTTGGATCAACAACAACCAAACCGATAACTATCAAATCCACCTTGAGCCTCTCATCAAGACCAATTGGCTTTCCATACTTGGCTACCCACGACTACCCCACTTACCTTCTTTAGAACTGCTTCCAAAGCTGACGCACTTCTTTTGTTCTTGGTTTAACACTCGTTTTATCTTTTGTGGTTTATTGACTATTGTATCAATGCTATAATCATGGTTGGTTTGCTCAGTTCCATAGCATCAAGCAGCTGTGTAAGTCTGTTTCCCATTAACACAACAGAAGACACATCACTGGCAGCTCCTACACCTCCTATGCACGTTCTGTTGGTGACCTCTTTCACTTCTGTTCTACCTCCCCTGTTTCCGCCGCATAACGACTGCTCGATGTACCGGATGAGAGTATCATCAGTAATTTTGTGCCCAAGTTGGTCTGTCACATGGAACACGTCCATACACCATTCTCCATCAGAGGAAATGTATGATTTGGAGATTAGGAGATCAAGATCCGTGGGAACTTGGACCATCTCTATCAGTATCTCTTGTTTGTTTGGGCTGTCTACTTTCACAAGTGAACAATCTTGGCATGTTTCATTATCTACGAAAACCCATGGAGCATGTATTCTCTCAATCAAGGATTCATAATCTGGATCAAAATATGGCTGATATCCTGTAGTAATCTCCATACTATAACAAGCTTCTTCACCGCAGTCAACTTCAGAAATTCTACAGCATAGTCATTTTCAGATCCTACGTCGCTTTGTCTCTTCACCATGATAGCTGTGTCTGTACCCTTCATACCTCAACTTCAGATATGACTCTGTTATGATACTTTCATCACCGAAGCCCTGTTCTCTCAAATTTTTCTTCTAAATTTAGAGGAATATGGTTGAATATTCCCACACCTATCTCTGCAACCTGGCTTCTCTATGCTACCAGTACCAGTACTACCATCTATCATTCTTGTTAATGCTGATGGTGCTTGTACCTTTCGTGTTGCTGCTACACCTGCTGCTAATGATACCGGTGCTAGTGCACAGAACATCGTTGAAGCTACAAATAAAAGAACCTGCAGATTGCGTACTGCAAGGATGAGACGTGTAGCACACAACATCTGCTGGTCGTGATCTCACCCGATATGACGCTGGTTCTTCAGTGGGTTACTGATGCACTTAAAACATTCATAAGTTGAAAAGAAGATGCAAAAAAAAAAAAACTTGCATAAATTATTCTGGTGTCTCTTGACTATTCAGCCACTGTTTCCATAGCCACCAGTACGAGGAGGTCTCTCATTGGCATAGCTTACACGGATAGACCTTCCACCAAGATCCTGGCCGTCCATTGAAGATAGAGCTTGACTAGCATTTTTTTTAGAAGTGTAGCCGATAAATCCAAAGCCCCTTGACCTCCCAGTATCTTTGTCCATGATAACTCTAGCTTCCGTAACTTCACCAAAGCTGTCAAATGCCTCCTTAAGTTGCTGGTCATCAGTATTATAAGAAAGACCTCCAGTAAAGAGCTTTGATCCTCCTGACATACCTCCTGACATACACCGGACATCATTGTACATAGATGCCAAAGAACCCTGTCCATTTGATACAGACAAATTTTGCATTACAAGGCTTCCAAGTTTACTAGCTAAAGACATCTTTACTTGAGTAAGATTCAGTAAAACCCAAACTTAGTGACGCCTTCCGCATGACCTTTTACTTATGACCGTAATGAGGTTTGTACGAAGCCAACAATCCGTGTCGCTAATGGCATAGGTTTCCCACTTTTTATTTGTCTCTGAAAAGTATCATTATAAAGGTGTAAAACCTAAATAGTTTGTCAACAATAATCACACATATATCATTGACAAGATATCAAACAAATATACGAGACAAAATATTTTTATTTCAAATTTATCGATCAACATGTTTGATATATTAGTTTAAACATGGAACTAAGAGGTGTTTAGTTTATATAATACACTATGCACCACATATTGAAGGATATCAAATATACATGAGCCATTAAAAATAAAACTCATAGATAGGCTAGAAAACCTAATTTAGTCAACAATATTTTTCTACCCGTCAGAATTTTTCAGGAACGTTTTTCAGTTTTGTAAAATACCTAAAAAATACTTTTACAACTCCAAAAATTCTGAAATTTGGTGTGGTTAACTATCAGGATGTCTACTATATTATTTTAAAAGGATTTGTCAAAATTCCTTCTAAGTTAAGAGATATACTCGAAACTCTATAGCTGACCAAAAAACTCAATTTTTTTTTCACTTCACAATTAATATCCTTTGTTTCCAATATATTATCAACGTCAACGATTCACAAATAACCAAAAGTTATTGATACTTAGCTCTTTTGTATTGGAGGTGATCGATTTGACGAAACAAATAAGATCTCCAGAACTCTGCAACCACAACTTGGATTGCCATCTCTTGAAATCCTTTCCATTGAACTTTTGTGGTTTTTCAACATCGTTCTTTCCCATTGTTACGAGATAAAAGCTAATGTGTTAAGATTGTTGGAATCTTGCAACAATGAACAAAAATGTTAGATGTATCAGATTAATATATATAAAGAATTGAATTTAAAACAACTCTACCACGGACAACTACGAGGGCAGAATCACAGGTTCAACAAGTTGTCCTTAACACATTAGTTCGCGGGTATATTCATGAAGAGCAATGCTAAACCCCAACGTGCGAAGATGTGTCCAGGATAAGACTGCCCGATATAGCTTGTATTAGCACAATACAAACTACCCACTCTTGAACTTAGCAACAGTGAAGAAAAAGAATTGATCAATCAAAAACGTTTTTTTTTGGATCCCCTTTAAATCTGAAAACCGTTTTATATTTATAATTGAAAAGATTAGGGTTTTGGAAACCTTTAGGGTTTATGATTTCTTGTAAAATAATGGATCATGGATGATGTCTAATTCGTAGGCCCAATACATAGGTAGCCCATTACATAAGTTAGCCCATGTATTATTTGCCCACCTCATTCCACCCATAGTGGAATCCTTCTCTAGAATACCCAATTATGGGACTAAACTAAAGAGTTTCATTCACTCAAGGAAATGAGTGAGCATCCAAGACCAAAATTAGTTTAGTTTAAAACTCATTTTCTCCAACAGCTCTTCGACTTGAGACCTTTGTGTTCATATTTTAGCTTATTCATTTTGTGGTTTTATTCTTCATTGAAAGCTTTGTGTTCTTAAGGTGTAAAAAATGATTGTCGGTTTGTTTGATCTGGATAATTCATTTGTAATTGTCCAGTGGGGAAATTTAGGTTCACAATTTATTTATTTTCCGCCAAATGTTGTATGTAGTTCTGTAAATTGGTTGGTTATTTCAAATATATCTTACTCGGTTACTTGGTTGAGTTTTGGTAGTGGTCTAACTTTTTTGAAGTTGAGGTCTGAATTTTGGTTGTATTAGATTGATAAATTGAAGGAATTCGTATTGTTTCATAGGTTCGAGATTGGTATGTTGATTCGTTCAGTGATGTCCGTTCCTTTAAAGAGATCAATGATACTAATGATGAGGTAGCTTTTACACAAACGATTAAGTCGATCAGATTGAGACATAACTTAGTGGCTCCTATCTTGGCTTTAGGTGTTCAACAGCTGAAGCAAGACCTCGATTCAAAGATCAATATCCAAGATTTGAGCGAAATTCATCAGTTTCTTGACCAATTTTACATGTCAAGAACTGGGATTCGTATGCTTATTGGTTTGCTGTTTCTCCTCATCCTATTCTTGATTTTTTCAAGTTTATTTATCGTGTATCTTTGCCAACAATTCAGTATGACTGACCAAAATTTCATGAAAATTCAGGTCAGCATGTAGCATGTAGCTTTGCATGACCCCAATCCACTACCTGATTGTATAGGTTGCATACATACAAGAATGTGTCCCTTGGAGGTAGCTCAAAATGCCAGTGAGGATGCCCGTTCTATTTGCTTGAGAGAGTATGAAGCTCACCTGATGTTGAAATCTACGGCGACCACAATTTCACATTCCCATAAGTTCCCTACTCTACTTTTATTCACCTGTTACATTCTTGTATTTGCTCTAAACACATTGCAAGCTTTCCATGGGTAGCACTCCACATATGACAGATAACAGAGTCCCATGTTTCATTATTTGCTTTTATGGCAGGTATGTTCCAGCACACTTGCATCTTATGGTGTTTGAGTTGGTTAAGAACTCTTTACGTGCTGTTCAAGAGCGGTTTATGGATTCAGATGAGGTTGCACCTCCTGTTAGAATAATAGTTGCTGATGTGTTGCAGGATGTCACGACAAAGGTAATGCAGAGGGTGTAACTAAGTACACACAAAGATACCCGTCATAAAAGAGAGAACTTTTAATTGCAGATAGGTCATTAAGGATGTTTTTGCTTCCGTTTTTGTCTGTAGATATCAGATGAGGGGGGTGGTATACCAAGATGTGATCTTCCAAAATTATTTTCTTATCTATATAGTACAGCAAAAAGCCCATTGGACGAAAACCTGACTATGTCGTCATCTGATGCGGTAACAATGGCTGGGTATGGATGTGGGATTCCTATAAGCCGTCTCTATGCTCGATATTTTGGAGGTGATCTACAAGTTATTTCCATGGAAGGATATGGTAAGTGCATTAATCATCATCTTTTGCTGTTGCTGTTAGATCAATCTAATCCAAAGATCTTACTTGTCATGCAATCAAGAGCTGTTGCTATTTTTGCTTTGCGAATCAATTAAACATGTCCGTACGTATACGTAATAATTTGGAGTAATCACTATTTTTAACAGGGACTGGTGCTTACCTCCATTTGTCTCGCCTGGGTGATTCAGAAGAACCCTTGTCATGAATAATTCTTCAACTATATATAAGAGAAATTCGAGGAGTACTTAGTTCTTAATTCTAAGACAAGAGGAAAAGAAGAAAAAACGATTGAAAGGTTTACGCAGTGAAGATAAATTAAGAAAGCAAGCGGCTATCTGATCCTCGTATATAATTCTGTGCAGTTTGCTATTTTTTCTGTTCATTCTTCATCAAATTCATGCTGGTAAGTCATTTAAATGTACTTCTAGTCAGAATATATCTTTCATACGCTGGTTTCCCATCTTATCAATAATGTCAGTAAAACCTGGAATTCGGACAAAGTTAGGGACTGCTTTGGTAATATTGGTGCATGTATCTGCTATTGCTTTTTAAGAGCAATGAACATGTTTGGCAGCTTACTGAAGAGGGCAATGAACATGTTTTGCTTTTTTGTACACGAAGATGAAACATATTGGAAGTCCCAAAACATAAACAATCCCAAGTGGGACATGATATGAGGAATGAATGTGCACTTTCTCATGGAAGTGCGAAAACTGAAATTACATACTATGTTTTGTTTATGGGGGGATGGGGAGGAAACAATGACTGACCCATCTATCTGTTCATGAATTGTGCTTTTCCGAAATCTGTGTGGACTTGTCCGTGCACGAACCTTACTTTTGTGTTTCCCAGTGGTACTAACTTTTCTAATTGGTTTAATATTTGGTTCACCATATAAGATTGTACCTTTGCGCATCATGTCGGTTAGGCTGAGTTTTGTGCCGTGGCATCTTGGTACATCTGGAAAGCTAGGTGTACCAAAACCTTCCAACAGAAGACCAGTAGCCATACTTTAGCTGCCTTCCAAATCACTAGTCATCTAAACAGCTATATAGTATATACCCATCATTACACATTACCAGTTAAGTAATCAGATCATCTCTATTGTCTTTATAGTATTTGTAGAAGTTAATATTTTTTCTTGCACTTCCATTAGCTTTTTATCTCGACAACCTTTAGCCACATGCATTCTTGGCATGGAGATGGCTTAACGGCTTAAACTGCTATGCAATGACAATTCCTTGAATCAATGATCAGCTGTTTCATGTGTTTGCCTAAAAGAGAAGAAGAAGTTTCATCTTATTGCCCCTGGTACTAGTAGTAGTGTAGTTCTGAAGGGTTATTGAATGTACATATACAGTTGGAGATAAGGGATCACAGGATGATAATACTCGGGGCGTTTGGAAACAAAAGGTTAAAAAATGTTAACCCGTTGAACCAAAATTAGAATCGACGTTAAACCTGAAATCGGAGCAGGTCTCCTGGGTTGCAGAGGCAGAAGCGAAGGCCAACATAGGCAGTCATTGTACATGGTGAAACCCAGCCTTGTGAAGCAGTGAGACCTGAATCCCACTGTGTCTATTCATCAACAATCACAACCTTAACTTCATACCAAACAAATCCAACCACACCAAGCACGACCTCAAAACGATATAAAGTCCTTGAAGAAAATGGAATCCGTACGTCAAAAGGTCACCGACAATATCAGAGAAATATTTAACCCCTGAATAGAATTCAAAAGGAATAATAATAAAAAACAAAAACCATCACCGTGTAAACGTCGCATCTCTTTTTCACGAGACTATAAGATCCTATTGCATGACGTTTCAAAAATACAAATAAACTCGAATTGCTAGTTACTCAAAAGACTCTCGTGGACTAACTACTAGATACTCAAAAGCGAGTGAAGCTCAAAAATCAGCAAACCCTGGTGCCGAGGGAGATTTCAACGTGTTTCTGACTATCTCAAATCCAAAAGTCAGGCTCAACATTTAGTCGTTTCCTTTGGAAAAAAGAAAATAAAAAATACTCACAGAAACAACAATGTATTAGTAGCATATTTCCTATATTTAGGAGTAGTATTTATGAGGTAGTAAAAAAAGTACTCGTACTCCAGAATCCAGATAAAGACTAGAATCTTCACCGCAAATATTAGATATTTAAAATGTAAAACTTGGTATAAAAAACCAAGGTGAACAAATTTATCATGCATAAAACCCTTCCATATTATCTTTTATAAAGAAAAACCATTTTCATTAAAAATGAGATAAAAACCCTATTTCACTTAATACTAATTAAATTTAGATTTTAATTATTTTCAATATACCCGAGATGCCCTTCCATATATAACCCAGGTATGTTAATTTTCTTCTTCTTCTTCATCTCCCCACCACCATCACCAACAACAAAAATACTTCCTCCGCCTCCATCACCAGCAGCGACAATACCTTCTCCGCCACAACAACACCTTCGTATCCTTCACCAACACCTCTCTTCTTCTTCTCCTCCTCTCCACCACCATCACCAGCAGCAACAATACTTCCTCCGCCACCATCACCAGTAGCGACAATACCTTCTACGCCACAACAACACCTTCGTATCCTTCACCAACAACACCTCCTCCTCCCCCATCGCTTCCTCGTCGTTATTGTTTCTCCTCCACCACTATATGTCCAAATCCACCACCAACAACACCTCTTCTTCCTCCTTTTATCCTCTACAAACATCACCAACACCTCCAGATCGTCATCGCCGAAAATCTTCAACAAAATATAATGATATATCATCATTGTCGAAATTTGGGTTTTTTGTTGGTGAAATGTCAGGAAAACTATGAAACCTTTTGGGGTTTCATAGTTTTTTAATCATTTTGTTTTCATCTGTAATTTTATTTGAATGAAAAAAAGAAAAACTATGAAACCCTAAAAGGTTTCATCGTTTGTTTTGTTTCATCTATTATAGATGAAGAAACTATGAAACCCCAAAAGGTTTCATCGTTTGTTTTGTTTCATCTGTAGTAAGATGAAATAAAAAAATGTAATTGATATGTATGAAACCTTATTCGGTTTCATTATTTTTTTATATGCTGAGACATTCTTTCTTCAGAAAAATGTAATTGAAATGGATGAAACCTTATTCTGTTTCATTGTTTTTTTATATGCTGAGACATTTTTTCTTCAGAAAAATGTAATTGAAATGGATGAAACCTTATTCGGTTTCATAGTGTTTTTTTCATTTGTTTTTTTTATTTGAATGAAAAAAGAAAAACTATGAAACATTTTTTGGTTTCATAGTATTTTTTTCATCTGTTTTTATTATTTGAATGAAAAAAGAAAAACTATGAAACCCCAAAAGGTTTCGTCGTTTTTTTTCATCTGAATTTTTATTGAACTAAAAAAAACGATGAAACCAAAACTGAACATAATTGAATCATAAATAAATAAGGGTGAAAACAAATGGAATTGAAACTTTCTATCTTTGAACCTAAGTATGAAAGATTGATTTCGAAACAGATGGAACCTATACCTAACAGATGATGAAACCATTTTTGATTTTGATTTTGATTTTGATATATGATTTTGTTTTTATTTTAGGTTGAAAATGTTACTGATGATAATGAACAACCGTTTCGTCAATATTTTGAAATTGGTTTGATTCTGATTCTAGTTGTAGATGATGCAGATGAGGATGATGAAGTTATTGATGATGAAGATGAAGACGAGGATGATGAAGATGAAGACGACGATGATGAATACGAAGCTACTGATGATGAAATTGTTACTGATCATGATTTCTATCTTTTCATCTTTTCAATGTCTGAGTCGACTAATGTTGGCAATAGATGATGAAGATGAAGACGAGGAAATGGAAGAGTTTTTCGTGGTTAATGGGGTGCACGGGCGTGTTTTTGTTAATGAATTTCGGTTGTATTATAAGCAAGGGTAATATGGACAGTTGGTTTACAATGGGGTTTTTTTGTCAAATTTATTTTATTGGGTTTAATGTACTTGGATAGTGACACCTTTGGGCATATAACCCACGACCTGTTTAAAATGGGAATTAAATAAATATCTTTATTTTTTATGGACTTTATAAATATTTTTTTATCAAACTATAATTATACGCTTCCCAAAAAAACATTAGAAAACTTTATTCATCCCCACCACCATCTCCGACGCCACCATCTTCATCTCCTACCATCACAAAAGATCGATCAAACCAAACTCCACCACCATCATCAGCTCGATCACTACCTCTTATATTTCCACCAAATCCACCACCTGTAGCAGCACCACCATCACCTCGTAAACAATCGATTTCCACTAGATTTAGCTATAAAACTTAAATTTGGTGATGAATCAACAAGAAAATAATCTTCAAAACCAAATTTCGAGAATCAAAACATTAGATTCATTTTGATTTTAACTGGATTCGGCTTGAAGAACCTAAAATCGTCCGTATCAACTGGGAAGAGAAGGTGAAAATTGTTAGCCAATAACTGGATTTGAAGTCAATCATCAAAAACGAATTAAAAGATAAGTTTTATCTCCTTTTTGCATTCTAATTAGTGGCGATTGTTAGTTTTATCACATGTATCTCTTTAGTGTCCTTTCTAGTTGTCGGTACTACCGTCTTAGATCCCAAATTTGTGTTGGCTATGTAGTGTATCTTACTGATCAGTCATGAGGCTAAGTTTTTTGTTTAAAGTTGGTTGCACACAATGATTACGGTAAGATGTTACTTCATGCTTTGTACTTAACTCAATTCAGTGTTGGCGATATGCCTTGAGGTTCTAAGTGTTATTTTCTTATAAACATCAAATGTTCTGGTCATTCTGTTTAATTATAAGACACCTTGTCTTTGGTTTGGGTGGTGCAGTAACTTGTATGGAGATCATCATGGTCTTCCGGACACAATAAATTTCTTGAGGAGTTTAGCAGAGCTGGATATTGAATTTGAACATGATTCTGGACATAGTACCGAGAAGCATAATATGCGGGAGCAAATTGCAGCTGCTGGTCTTTTTAACCGGGAGGTCGTATTCAGTGCTTTTAGTATCAGTGTGTTATTTTCTTTTGGGATTGGTTAGTCACTGCATAAGAAAGCACCCATATGAAACATAGGATTATTAAATTATAGACTCCTTGTTGTAATACTAAATGTTATTGTTTACTTAGTATTCAACTAAATCCTTTTTGTTTGCAGCAAATCAAAGTTATGAAATTGAGGTTTCGTACGGGCCAGAATTGATTAACCGTGGACCAACCTTTGACATGGGCTTGTCTGATGATTTTGTGGATGGTGAGCAGCCAATTTCATACGAAGCAGCCAACAGATTATTTGCCAAAGATCCAGCAGAGAAGTGGGTCATCTTTGTTTCTTAGATTGACATGTAGTATTTCTTTCATGTCCGTGTTAGATATATTTGTTGTTGATATGCCTTGAATCAGTCGTTGGTCGGAATACTACGGGGAGTCCGAGGGGAACGATACCCGATGTTAGAGGTACTTCAGATGTCGGTCTCTGTTATGGGAACGATACCCGATGTTTAGTGGCTGGTTTCTCAGATTCTGATTATGCTGGAGATGTGGACAGTAGGAGATCTATGACTGGTTATGTGTTCACTCTTGGAGGTTCTGTTGTAAGCTGGAAGGCAACTCTACAACCTACAGTTACTTTGTCTACTACAAAGGCAGAGTATATGACCTTGACAGAAGCTGCTAAGGAGGGAATTTGGTTAAAGGGGCTGGTTAATGATCTAGGCCTACATCAGGATCATGTTATAGTGTATTGTGACAGCTTGAGTGCAATATGCTTAACCAAGGATCAAGTCCATCATGAGAAGACGATGCACATTGATGTCAGGTATCACTTTCTGATAAATGAGAAGAGAATTGAAGTGAAGAAGGTAGGGACAGCTGATAACCCTGCTGACATGTTCACCAAGCCAGTTCCAACATTGCTTGGACTTGCTCAGTATCACAAGTCAGTAGTCTGAGCCCTTGTCTAGGGGCATCTGAGGCAGAGAAAGGTTCTGGCACTGTCATGGGTGCATCTATTTCTGTTGCTGGGAGGATTCAAATCAAGGTGGAGATTTGTTGATATGCCTTGAATCAGTTGTTGGCCGGAATACTACGGGGAGTCGGAGGGGCAGAGCCCCTCGGCGGTGGTCTCGCTGACCGGTCAGCGAGTCAGGGGGCTAGGGGGCAGCGACGCCCCCGTCGGGGGGGCTAGGGGGAAACGCCCCCTGCCTAAACGGTATACGTAATGTATTATCACTGGGATTGTTTTCTGTTTTCTAGTCGAATTAGGGTTTATTTCTTTGCCCTATATATATATACACACGTTGTGTGTATCTCAGTATTCTGCTCTATAATAAAACTCTGCTTTCTCTGTTGTGGATGTAGCTAACGTAACAGTTAGTGAACCACGTAAAAATCTCTGTGTCTCGATCTCTATTATTGTTCTCGTTCGATCTCTCGTTACAACATTTGTGTTCCCCTATAAATACTCTTTTACTAATATGAGTCTTGTTATAGGTAGGCAGCATATGTTGCAGGGACTGTTCTTGTTTTGATGATTGAATTGGGTGTACAGTTTGGTGATGGTATCAGCATATTGGGAATCACGTTCAGAATCCATTAGTTCCACAGTAGATGGGATATTTGGATTATCATAATCTTGTTTTCCTCAATAACTAATAAACTTATACTACATGTCAATCTAATTAAGCTCTTCTTAATTAATGAATATAAACTACAACTTTCAAGATACTGGACCTGGTTTTTACTTTTCTACGGTGTCATCTTGTCAGTTGGTTGGAAGTAAAAAGAATATGTTTGATGCTAGATGTTGCCAATAAGCATAATTACATATGAATTCTTGTTCTTTGATTTTTATCAGTGTGGTCTGGCAGGTTTCTTCTGTTGTGCCAGAAGGGAAAGGAATATCTTCTTTTGCTGCAGTGGAGGTTGCTACCATGTCGACCATAGCTGCTGCCTATGGTTACTTCCATTTTCATTTCCTTAGAACATGTTATTTGTAATTTTTGTGAGATGCAGTGTTCTTTATGTAGCTTTTGACTTCCGAGACATTTGCTAGTTTAGGAAATGTTGTGACTTTCATTTACTTGAATAGTGTGAAATTGAATTGCAGAAACATCAAAGTAGCTATATTAGACGAACTTGTGGTGTAATGGTATCACAACTGACTCCAGTCAGAAGATGCGAGTTCGATTCACGTCAGGTTCACTCATTCGAGTATGTCAATTTTTGGTGTCAACTTGGGTCGTTAATAAATGACGAATTTGATTCAAGAACATGAGTTCTTTGTTTCTGTTCCTGGAGAAGAAAAGATCAGATTTTCTTACTGATCAAAAGTCAGTTTCATTACACAACACATACCCTAGTTTTATCAGACACAAAAGGTAACATACTAATGTACACTTGACAGCTATTAACTGCTACTAACGTACACATTCTGACAGTTAAGATGTGCTAACTTACACAGAATGTAATACACTGTTAACTGTTGAGAAATGCTAACATACAAAGAGTGTTAGTGTGGTGTAACCCTAAGTTACATGCTATTGCCCCCTCTCAAACTGAAGGAGTCAGTCAGAGACTGAACACTCAGTTTGTTTCGTAACAAAGCAAATCTAGGACCTGAGAACCCTTTGGTGAAGATATCAACAACTTGATCAATAGTAGAGATATATGAGATCTTCAGAGTTTGAGACTGAACTAGTTCCCTGACAAAGTTGTAACCACAGATAGATGTTTCATCCTTGTATGAAACACTGGGTTGGTAGAAAAGGAAACAGTACTTATGTTGTCACAAAGAATTGAAGGTGCAGATGGCAGAAAAATATGCATCTCAGTCAATAGTTTGCATATCCAAATTACCTCTGCAGCAGAGTTGGCTAGGCTGTGAAATTCAGCCTCAGTAGAGGATCTGGCAACAATAGTTTGCCTTTTGCTAGATCAAGAAACAAGATTGGAACAAAAAAAGATACAATATCCTCAAGTTCTTCTTCGAGAAACAGGATCCCCTGCCCAATCTGCATCACTGAAGCCATGCACAGCTGTTAAACCCTTTAAAAAAATCCAAAATCAATGGTACCCTTAATGTATCTCAAAATTCTCTTAGCTGCAATCAAGTGAGCAGAAGTGGGATTTTGCATATGTTGACAAACTTGGTTCACTGCATAAGATATTTCTGGTCTAGTCCAAGTTAGGTATTGCAATGCCCCCACTAAGGATCTGTAGGAAATAAGATCAAGCAGTGGGTCACCGGTAAAACATTGAAGCTTGAAATTTGTAGGAACTGGGGAGGAGCAAGGCTTATCTCCACTCATAGCATGCTTCTCCAACAGATCAAGTGCATATTTTGTTTGTGAAAGAAATATACCAGTGGAGTTTCTTTTGATTTCAAGACCAAAAAAATAGTGCAAGGAACCTAGGTTCTTTACAAAAAAATATCCCTGGAGCTGAATTATGAACTCAGTGCAATAAGAAGAGGAATTGCCATTAATGAAGATGTCATCCACATATACCAGAATGAAAGTAATTCTTGACCAATCTTATGAATGAACAGAGAGGCGTCAGCTGAAGATAGAGTAAATCCATAAGAAAGTAAGACATGTTGTAACTTGGCATACCAAGCTCTTGGAGCCTGTTTTAAGCCATACAGAGATTTATTAAGTTTACATACATGAGTTTGATTATCTGAATCAATGAAACCAGGAGGCTGAGACATATAAATATCTTTAGAAATATCACCATGAAGGAAGGCATTACTAACATCAAGTTGAGTAATTGGCCAATCAAAATTCACTGCAATGGAAAGTAGAATTCTGATTGTAGTAGACTTAGCCACTGGACTGGATGTTTCAGAGTAGTTTAACCCCTCATATTGGTAAAAACTCTTAGCAACAAGTCTAGCTTTATACCTATCTATAGTCCCATCTAGTTTATATTTAAGCCTGAAGACCCATTTGCAGCCAACAAGATTCATAGAGGGATGAAATGGTACCTTGGACCATGTGTTAGCAGTTTGTAGAGCATTATATTCATCCATTAGTGCCTGTTTCCACTTGGGGTGTTTATTTGCTTGACTAAAACAAGTGGGAGTATGTGGAGGAATCTGAGCAACCATAGCAGAAGGGAAAGAGTGTTTACTGGAATATACCTTTGGTTTGAAGATTCCAGACTTTCCTCTTGTGTGCATAGATTGATTATTAGAAATCCAAGAAGAAATATTAGTAGCAACAGGTGAAACAGAAGGTGTTGTAGGAGAGTGATTAAAGACTAAGGAAGAATCAGATTGCAGGGCAGTAGAAGCATTTACAATTGCAGTTGAAGTTGGAGTATCACCTGAAGAAGCATCAGATTCCTTAGTAATATTGTGCATTGGAGAAGAAGATTTCTTGAGAGGAAATTCATATTCATGAAAGGTAACATGCCTAGATACATAAATTCTGCCAGTGATTGGATCCAAGCATTTGTAACATTTTTGAGAAGAAAAATAACCAATGAAGACAAATGATTTACTTCTTGGTGCCAGTTTGTGAGCTGCATAAGGCCTTAGCCAAGGAAAACATAAGGAACCAAAAGTTCTCAAGAAATTATAATTAGGTGAGTGATGAAAAATGACCTCAAATGGTAATTTGTAGTCAATGGATTTAGTAGGCAATCTGTTGATTGTATAGTTGGAAGTGGTAAATGCATATACCCAAAAGGCATCACTAAGTCCAGATTGAATTAGAAAGGTTCTGCCAATGTCAACCAAATGTATGTGCTTGGATTCTGCTACACCATTCTGTTCAGGTGTATGCGGACAAGAGAGCTCATGTTTGATACCTTGAAGAGATAGATAAGAAGTTAAATGATGATTTAAAAACTCACCTTCACCATCAGTCTTATTTTCTTAATACAAAATTGCAATTGTTTTTCTATGTACACTTTGAACTCATAGAAAACTTTCTTGAATCAGATTTATCATATAAAGGAAATATCCAGAAAAACTTGGAAAAATCATATATTATAGCAACATAATACTTGTAACCAGATACTGAGATTACAGCACTATGACCCCAGAGGTCCATATGTAGTAATTCCAAAAGAGTTAAACTATAATTTTCTGACATCTGAAAGGGTAACTTGTGAGTTCTACCTAAGAGACAATCAGTACAGAATACAGGACTTTTAGCAACAGAGGGTAAAGACAGGTGTTTTGAGACACATTGCATTGTTTTGAATGAGGGATGGCCAGCCTTATGCGCCACACTTCAGATGTTATGGATGTGGTGACAGCAGAATGAAATTTATATGGTGAATGATGCAAAAAATGAATATGATAAAGTCCATTACTGTGAGGGCCTTGCAAAAGAATTTTCCCAGTTGACAATTCCTTCACAGAAAAGCCATCAGAAGTAAAGGTTATGGAACAATTGTTATCTGGAGTGAACTTGTGTACAGAAAGCAAATTTTGAGCAGCATTTGGGACTAAAAAAACATTGTTCAAGTTAAAAATATGCTTTAGTATTGATTTTAATGAACAACCAGAATGAGTAATAGACATACCTTCTCCATTTGCAGTCTGTATTTTATCAAGTCCTTTATAAGTGGAGGAAGCTTACAATTCAGACTCATTAAGAGTGATATGATTGGTAGCACCACTATCAGCATACCAAGGATTCTCCCCCATAATATTTGCAGATGCCAAAATACCAGACAAATGAGTTGGGGTGTTGACATTGTGATAAGAGAAGTTGAGTCTATTTTTACATTCTACAGCACTATGACCAACTTTGCCACAAATTTGATAGATTAAAGAAGATGATGTAGATTGTTGAGAGTCCATGGTGGATCTTGGTACATAAGTAGAAGGTGCATATCTAAAACCTTTACCTGGTGAGAATGAATTTCTTCTACCAAAGTGAAAATTGCCAGGTCTAGTACCATTGTTAGGAAAGAAAGTATTTCCTCTGCCAAATGAATGTGAATGACCACCGAATTAGGACCTCTAAAATGTGCTCTTGTTGGATGAAATTGTGCAGCAAAAGCTTGATTTTGTAGAGCGAGTAAGTAGATCTGTGTTTTTCTGACTAATGACCACCTCTTCACTAAGTAGATTATTGTGAAGTTCAATACAAGAAATGGGTGGATATCTATGTCTCATTGAGGTAGCAAAGGGAATATAGTCAGAGTTTAAAGCAGATAATGTGATAACCACTAATTCCTTATCAGAAACAAGTTCACCAACAGCAGCAAGTTGATCTTATAGAGATTTGATTTCATCAATTAAAAGTGAAATAGATTTGTTACCTTGTTTGACAGCTAGAAGCTTTGTCCGTAATTGAATTGAGTGAGTAGAAGAAGAGCGAGCAAATCTTTCTTCTATATTAGTCAAAAGATGATGTGAAGTTGGTGCAGTAGCAAAATGAACAATCACTGAATCTGAGATAGTGCTATTAATCCACATAATGATTGTGGAATCCTCATCAATCCAGTCTAAGTAAAGTGGATTTTCAAACATATAAAGAATTTGTGATATTCTTTATCATGACATTTTTTCCTGCTGTATTCAGTTGAGCTCCTTTCCAACTAAGCATCCTATTTTCCAGTTTTTCTAATAAAGGTTCAAAATAAGTGACTTTTGATCTATTGGTGAAGAGGGGTGAGCCTAAATATTTTTCGTTTAGGGGTATTGCTGTGACTCCTAGTATTTCCTTAACTCTATGTTGGATGTTACTTTCTGTCTTTGGGATGAAAAACACCCCAGATTTACTTAGGTTTATAAGATGACCTGAGGCTTCACCGAATTCTCTAAATAGTTTTACTAGATTGTGACAAGTTTTTTCATTTACCTTGCAGAACAAGAGGCAGTCGTCTGCCAATAATAAATGACTAAGAGATGGAGCATGGTGAACAAGTTTAATACCTGTGATGAGTCCTGTTTTTTTAGCATGAGAAATTGTTTGAGAAAGCGCTTCATACAAAACAAGAATAAGTAAGAAGAGATAGGGTCTCCCTGTCTCAATCCTCTGGTAGGTTTGAAGAATTTAGTTGGAGACCCATTGAGCAAAACAAAAGGCGAAGTCGTTGAAATGCACTGATAAACCAAATCACACCATTTTTTGTTAAAACCAAGTTTAGTCATTATTTGAACCAAAAAATTACAATCGACCCCGTCGAATGCTTTGGACATGTCCACTTTCAAACCCATAAAACCCTTTTTTGATTTAGAATTCTTCATCTTGTATAATTTCATAGGCCAAAGTTATATTTTCAGATATCTGCCTTCTTGGTATGAAGGAAGATTGGTACGACGAGATTATTCTTCCCAACAATCCTTTCATTCTACCATCCATAAGTTTTGAGATTATATTATACGAGGTATTGGCAAAAGCTGTAGGTCTGAACTCTACCGGAATAATGGTATTTAAAGTTTTGGGGATTAAAGAAATGAATGAGGCATTCATTTCCTTAGAGATATTTCCAGTTGTAAAGAAAGTTTATATCATGTGTATCAGGTCAGGCCCCACAGTTTCCCAATTTTGTTGGACAAAATTGGGCGGAAATCTTTGTCTGGCTACATAGAGAACATAGTTTTCTTAATTTCATCCTCAGATGGGATGCAACAAAGAATATCATTGTCAATTTGAGTTAAGCAAGTGGGGATTAGGTCAATCATGTTTTGATCAATTTCAGGGTTGACAGTGGAAGCAATTTTTTGAAAATGATCAGTTATGCATTCCGAGATTTCAGTTGTATTGTTTAACCATTCATTTTTTTTTTTTCATTCTTGATGATTTCTATTCTATTTCTCCTAAATCTCTGTTTAGCCTTATTATGTAAATACCTCGTATTTCTATCTCATAGAGCTAAATTCTGATCTCAACTTTTATCTTTCCAAAAATTTTCCTTTATAGCATACCAGTTTGCTAGGTCTTTCCTTAGTTTTACTAATTCAGTAACCTTATTAGGATAACTTGTCATTCCATTTATCTTTTCAAGATCTTTCTTAATATTATCAATGTTAGTTTGGATGTTTCCAAAACTATTTTTATTCCATAGTCTCAATTTATGTCTGACAGTCGCTTGTTTTTTATTCATTTTATGAGAAGGAGATCCTTGAACATGAATTTTCCAATTTTCTTGTATGAGTGGTTTACATTACTCATGCTTTATCCACTCACCAAAGTATTTAAATGGAGTAGCTACATCATTCCATTGGTTATAAGTATTAAGTCTAATTGGAACATGGTATGAAGAAAGTGGTCCTAGATGTTTTATACTAGAATTAAGGAATTTCTTATTCCATTTAGCATTGACCAGAGCTCTATCTAATCTTTGTTTTATGTTTTCAATATCATTTCTATGACTATTCCAAGTAAAAGTGTAACATGTGAATCCCAGATCCAACAAGTTACATTTGTTTATCAGATTTTTGAATTTCCTAGCCTCATGTTTCTTAAAGGGAAATCTGCTATTCTTTTCTTCTTCATGCAAAAATGCATTTAAGTCCCCTATTATGATCCATGGTTTATTCATACTACTTGCCATTTCTTTTATGATGTTCAAAGAATTCAGTTTCAAATGTCTATATGGACTCCCATAAAAACAAATAAGAATCCAACTACAATCATTTAGATGATTTGTTACTGTGGCATTTATGTTGTTATGGGCATAATCAATTATTTGAATCTTGATATTGTTTTTCCAACTAAGACAGAGACCTCCTGCACTCCCTCTTGGAGATACAAGATGATAATTAAATACATTTATTTGTTTTAGGACGATATACATTTCTTTATTTTGTTGCTTAATAAGATGTCTGTATTTTCCTTATTGAGAGTATCTAGGAGACTATTCCTAGTGTCTAGTTTTCCTAAGCCCTGGAAGTTCCAGGCTATCATATTGATAAATTTCCAGAAATAAGAAATCTCAGGGTACGATGTTGTTAGCACAATACAAAGACAAATCCCATTTTGCAATCTTAAAGCATGTATATGTTTGCTGTCATGATAATAGGAAAAATTAAGAAAGTAATTGAGATGTTCACTATTATTACCATGGAAAAGGATTAAAATCCAGTTTTCTAAGCATATGTAAAGGTAAACTAACATACTTGCAGGATTGACCGTTAACATTTCTTGAAATATTAGACAACAGATTGGGGGTTATGGTTACCTCATTGTAGCATGACACTCCAATGATAGATTGTAAATTATTCAATTTACCACCATAATTTCTTGAATTAGGGCCTATAGGGTCTGGATCTATTTCCTCTATACTTGAAAGATTTGTTTCGAAATGGGTCAGAAGAATGGTTTGTGTATTCCCTGATTTTTGAAGTAGTTTCCTTCTTTTCTAGTTGTAGCAAACAGTACCTACGATCAAACTGGAACTCATTAGATTTGCGGAAGAGTTTAAATAACCTTTGCAGTTTTATAGAACTTCATATGTCTGTAAAAGTAACACAAAATGAGGACCAAAGCAAAACCCGGAAACAAAAAATTCTAGAGAAGATTAAAAATAATAATTAGACGCATCAATTATTTGTGGTTATTAAAGATAATAAAGCAGAGGAAGAAATAGAGAGTAAATTAAAAGATCCAATTGTTTCTTCCGACGGTGCCAAAGAATCAGAGGCTAAGTGAAGCTGAATTAGATTCAAGAATATTTCCCAAATTAAAAAAAACTTAAGAACTTTTGAACTGGCTTCTTTGTATCTTTGTTTCTCAGTGTCTCTGTGATTTTGTTTCTCAGTGTCTTTGTGTCTTTATGTCTTAGTATCTATCTGTGTCTTTGAATTTCAGTGTCTTTGACTCCCAGTGCCTTAAGGAACTTTTGAAATTCGATGTTAGGTCTCTGAATTAACTTAAATCAGTGATTTTGTAAATGGGGTTAATATATCTGAAATGGGTTTTGAATTGGAGACAGAAGTATTAATTATTTGGGATTCTCGTTGATCATTACCATCGGCCGCGATGGTTACTGGCTAGAAAATGGTGTTTACTAGCTACGTGGAGGTGGTTTTAGGGGTGGAACTCAAATCGCCAGAGAGAAGAGATAGAATATGGTATGTTACTTTTTTTTTTGCTATATGATGGTGCATTGTCTTGGGTAGCTGTTCCAACTTTACGGACTTGATATATTTGTTGAATAGTAATGTTCTTTTTGCTTAAGTTATTACGGTTAGTTAATATCAGTGGTGCTATATGTTCTTGTCCCTGGTCAAGGTTTTAAGTCTTCTCTTGACATAGAAACTACAACTACAGTAAAACCTCTATAAATTAATAATGTTGGGACCGGGATATTTTATTAATTTAGCGAGATATTATTATATCGATAAATTAATAATTTATTAATTTAAAGAGGTTTTACGTATTACCTTTAAATTTCCAAGTCCAATGTACTAGTTACAATGTATATTAGTTAGAGATGAAAAATAAATTACAAAAACAAGTTCCAAGGCACATTTTATAAATGTACATTCACACATTAATTGAATTTGTCAAGTTCATTGTTTTTGAATAAGTAAAAAGTTAGTTCATGGTACCAAAAAGTTGGTCCATGGTACCAACGCAGTACATTAAACATGGTTAAAAATTGATCACTATAAAATGTCCATTGAAAATTTTTAAAATCACATCAACTATGGCTCCTAAACTAAAAGGTGTTCAAAAATCAACAATGACCGATCAACAACGAAAATTATTATGCGAGTATAAGAGAGATCACCAAAGATGCACTCAACAAGATTTGGTGCAGTGGGTTGACAAAACTTTCAATTTGAAAGTTAGTCAAGGAACAATATCAAACACTCTCAAGCGATCATCAGAGTTCCTATCAGCTGACTTTGACAAAGGTGGATCTTCCGAGCGTCACAAACCAGCCATGTACCCAGACATGGAGAAAATTGTTTATGAATGGTTTCTCCAACATCAAGAGCATGTGAATATAACAGGAGAGCTAATCATAGAGAAGGCGGTTGAGGCGCTGAAGCTTTTGTATCCACAGGATTCTTCAGAGCATAAACTTTCACAAGGATGGCTTGAGAAATTTAAGTTAAGGCATGGTATCAAATCATATCGCTGTTTCGGAGAAAGTGGCTCAGTCGACACACATGACATGGAGAAGAAATTGGAGTCTATAAGGGAAAAAATTGATCAATTTCCTATGAAAGATGTTTTTAATATGGATGAAACTGGTTTGTTTTACAGGTTACAAGCTGACCATTCACTTGCAACAAAACAACTTGAAGGTAGGAAACAGGACAAGGAAAGACTTACAATTGTTATTTGTTGCAATGAGGATGGCTCGAAAAAAATTCCTCTATGGATCATTGGTAAGTATGCAAAGCCATGTTGTTTTAAGAATATCAACATGAATAGCCTAGATTGTGAATACCGTGCCAACAAAAGAGCATGGATGACTGGGTTGCTTTTCGAAGAATATGTTCGTTGGCTGGATAAAAAAATACACGGTCGAAAAATTCTCTTGGTAGTGGATAATTGTCCAGCCCATTCAAATAATATCCAAGGGTTGCAAAACATTGAGTTGTTTTTTCTACCGCCAAACATGACTTCAAAAATTCAACCATGTGATGCTGGGATAATTAGAGCCTTTAAAATGTACTACCGTAAAAGGTTTTACCGTAAGATTTTGGAAGGTTATGAGTTGGACATTTCTTCTCCGGAAAAGATTAATGTTTTAGATGCTATCAATTTGGCCGTCTCAGCTTGGAGAAATGTGCAACAAGAGGCCATAGCAAATTGCTTTCGACACTGTAAAATTCGTTCGGCGAATCCAACCGGCTCAAGTGATTTAAATGATGTAAATTCTGGGGAAGACATTCGTGAGCTTGAGAATTTGATTACAGGTATGCATTATCGGCACAAAATGGATGTGAATCACTTGCTAGATTATCCTGGTGAAAATAATGAACGTTACGAGGTTTAAAGCATTGAAGAAATTGTGGCGGATACCATTCAAAATCCGGTCGATGACGAAGTTGAGGATGATTCAATAGCTTTGGAACCGGTCACTCGGAAAGAAGCATTGCAAGCGGCAAAAACTCTTCACAACTTTTTGTTGCAATACGAGAAGACAATGCCCCAACTCTTAAGTGCAATGAGGAGATTTAAAGATGAACTCAATATAGATTTGAAGTTCAACAAAAAACAAATGACTATAGATTCATTTTTTACTAGACAATCTTAGAATTTAGAATCTTTTAGTAATTATTAATTTATAGTTTCATTGGGACCAATATATATACACTGGGATTTCAAAAAAGTTATTATCTTATTATTTTATCGATTGGGGTCCAATTTTATACTGGTCCCAAGTTGGGACTGGACAAATTATTAATTTTATCGAGGTTATTAATTTATCGAGTATTAATTTATAGAGGTTTTACTGTAGTTAGTTTTTTATCCTATCAGGGAGCTTAGATTTCGGTCTTTTCTCTTCAAATTTTCATTTGGCCTTACGGCTAAATTTCAAGTTCACTAGCATGAATTTACTTTCAACTTTAGGATTATGACACATTTATGTTATGCGAAGTCTAGATTGATATACTTCCTCCGTTTCAGGAAAAGAGTTACTTTCTCTTTAAATTTTTGTTCCAACAATAGAGTTACTTTTATTTTCAATATAACAAACTTTTAAAATTATCCTTATTATTTTAAGAAATGTTATTATTCTCATTATAAAGATATATGTAGTATTAAACTTTTTGTTAGGGTAAATCTGGAAATAAATTACAAAAGTTATTCTCTCTCATCTTGACTTAACAATTGTGCAAATAGGAAAAGTAACTCTTTTCCTGAAACAGAGGGAGTATAATATAGTAGATGTTGCCTTTGAGCTGCGCTGATTTTTGGATGTTGCTTTAAGATTTTTTTTTTACTTTTTATGTTGCGGTTAGTATCCTTAACGGTTGATATCGGGTTTATTAGCGGTTTCGTTTAATAGGCTATGTGTCCGCAACTATCGCTAGTTAACTATTATATCTTCGATTGGCATTTAGCATAGTGAAATTTATTGTCAGATCCATTTTTCCAGTTTTTTTCACCCACAAACCCACGATCAAAAAACTTCACCGTCGCACCCATTTTCTCGGTGAATATTTCTCACAAACCCATATTTTTCCAAAAAGTTCTGATTTCCTTTCATCTGAGTATCTGAGATTTTGCACTCCTTGGTATCGCTATTTTCAATCTGCTTCTCCAATCTCCAAATCGAACCTATTTTTTCACTCCTTCCCCTCTCTTTTCTTTCTTCTTCTTCATCAAAGTTCAGATTTTTCTCTTCAGAAAACGATGATTTATCCAATCCTCCGACTAATCCCAGCTCGATCACTACTCCTGTGTCCATCTTAGCTCAACTAGAGGAGAAAAATTCTCTCGATGAGGTCAAAGATGTGGACACTAAAGGTAAGAATTCAATCTTGGAAATTATGAATTGGATTTTAGGATATTATGTTTGATTTCAATTCTAGGTTAATACAAATTATTTTCTTAAAATTGTTTATTTTTGTATGTCGAATTTAAGAAGATGATAAATGATTGTATGAAAGGAGATGAGGAAAAACTACCATCAATAATGGAAGCTATTGTGGCTAGGAGATTATCAGGGAAACATGAGGAAGCTGATGATGAGTTAATAGTAGAGCTTGAGAAAAACCATTGGTTGATGTGAAATATGCAAAATTTGAAAATGCTTTTTGAAGATATTTATAAAACTGATGACGAAGTGGAGAATTTGTATAATGGTAGGGAATTAGTTTAGAAAGAAGCTCTAAAGATGAATTATTTAATATGGACGATGGCAAATGGGATGAAATGATTTTTTTTCGAGTAGTATAATGCTGCAAATTCCATTATGCAATAGATGGTGTTAGTAGCTTGTAATCTTCATTTTGTTTGTTGTTTTGTGGATGACACTTGATGGTATTTGGTTGCACCTGTTGCTCTGCCATTAGACATTTTTCTTGACCTCTTGAATTCATATGTTTTGCTTACTGAATTTTTTTTATTTGGTGAATTTGCGGCGATACAACCCTTCAATCAGGTCCATTTTCTCATCGTCCCCTACCGTGACAGTAGTCATCTAGATTCTCGATTAGTATATATGTAGTCATGGGTAGCCCTTTTGAGTTAGTGAGAGATGGATTTTTTACGGATTTTTGATGGATTTTTAATGTTGCCGATGGCCAAACCAAGTAATTATACCCTTTATATTTTAACCGTAATACTTATCATTGTTTGCAATTGATGGATTTTTATAAGTTTATTCTTTTTTTTCTAGTGGCTGCATAATCTGTTATTCAGCTATCAAAACGACTTGAGAAAATAGATGCATAACCTGTTATGCATCTGAGAAAATGGATGCATAATGCATCATGCAACAACATTTTTTTTAGAACTGAAATCAATCAGAAAATACCTTCATAACCTGTTATGCAACTACAAAAATGTTTGCATTATTCTGTTATGCAGTCGGAAAAATGGATGCACATCGTATTATGCGTCAATTTTTTTGTTAGCACTGAAATAAAAAAATGGCTGCATTAATCTATTATGCATCCGGGGAAACAAATGCATAACCTATTATGCATCTGAGAAAATGGCTGCATAACGTATTATGTGTCAAAAAAAATTTGCTAGCACTGAAAGCAACCAAAAAATGGTTGCATAACTTGTTATGCAGCTACAAAATTGGATATAACTTGTTATGCAGTCGAGAAAATGACTACATAATTTGTTATGCATCCTTTTTTGTTGGAATGTTATTTTGTAGGCATATACATTGTTTAGTGGTTGTGTAACCAAATTAGTAGATGCATGAACCAATATATGGTTGCACAATATGTTATGAATCATTTGTGGTGGCTACATATAATTCGCTATGTATCTTTTTTTTGTTGAAATGATATTTTTAAGCATATACATCGTGTTAGTGGTTGTATAACCAAATTAGAGGATGCATACACCAATATATGGTTGCATAATTTGTTTATGCATCCTTTGTGGTGGCTGCATAATGTGTTATGCATCTTTTGTGGTGGATGCATAATGGCTATGTATCCAATTTTTGAAATGTGTGCCTAAAAGGACATACACCTCCGATTTTTTCGTAAAAAATCTAAACTTGATATTGTTGTTTGTACTCGTTACGTAGATCTCTTTAAAAAATTTCCAACGAGATAAAATTTATAAAATTCTAAGACACGGATTTTTACATATGTTATATTCTAGTTTGGTTACCAATTATACTCCTGAAAAAATAGGATGCATAACGAGTTATTCAGATATTTTTTATAATTTTAAATAATTATAAGTGTCATAAAAACTGAAAAATATTTTGAATCTAACAGTAAGAATAATACTTTTTTTGGACCTGAGTCTAAAATCACCTTTAGCATAGGGATCTTTGATCTTACTTAAAGAAACTAGAGATTTTTAATTAAGTAACTTCATTTCTTGTCTTCTCGTATAGTGGTTTACTAGTATACCTTTGATGATCTTCTTTTGTTGTATTTTGCTTAACCAATTTATACGCAGCCTTACTGCCTTTTTATTTAGTTATTACTGTAGCGTAAGTACTGATATTTAGGTTTTCTTTTCATTTCTGTTTTACTAGCGGGTTCATTTAATATGCACTACGTCTGTATAAGGTGGCGTGTAATTTAATATACTTATGTATTTTACCTTTAAATATAAAAATAAAGGCTCTTATGAAATAATATGATGTTAAAATTAATATTGACTATGTTATTCTGGTTTCTTTTTTAAGTAATTTAAGCTCAAGGTTTGGTGATCGCGATAGCTGTGTTTTTTTGAAGATGTAACATCAACCCTCATCCAAGAGAATCCTCGATTGTGGCAATGACTCAACCGTCATCCTCAATCATTAGCAGGACTTCCTTTCCTAGACAGGCGCTTATAACATTCCTATTAGTCTTGTTATTGCTAGAAGAGATCAAGAATTCATTTTGATAGTTCTATCACGAGCAGAGACGCTCAAATCTTATAACTTGCTTGTGGATGTACATATATATACTGCTAGTATTAGAATACAATTCATTTGGTACCGATGGACAAAGGAATATTCCTAGGTTACTGAAGAATTATAATTGTGTTGGCTATCCTTGCACTTTTATCTTTAGACTCTTCTTTAAGACTTATCGCGTTGTATTCTTTTTCCTTTTTTAAGATTATATCTCTATGGAATTTCCTTATCATGGTTTTAACAAGATAACATATGTGTACCCAACACCGAATGACTCTAGGGATTTCAGTGGTTTTACTATTTACTACCTTCGTTTGGTTTTCCTTTTTTTTTTGTAATAACTTTATCATGTATGTTATTCAGTTGAAAGGCATAATCAATATGGAACATATCTGTTTACAACAATCCTTGTTAAATCTGCCATCTTTAACTACCCATCTTTAATTTAATACATTTTATTATAGAAAAAAGAACACACAGTTGGGATAGACAGAAAAAATAAAAAATGAATAACTCATTTGACCAATGAGTCACCACGTGTAACATGGAGTTTATGTTGACTAAAATTATCTACCACTGTTTTTTTTGCTGCAAAGAAAGAAAAGTTTTATTAATCTAATGAAATCAAATTGTCTAACATTAGCTGTTTTTTAATCACACTAGCACTACACCATTTTTACATATTAGCAACAAAAATTAGCAACGACTGTAAGTCGTTGCTAATTCGCAACTAAATTCGCAACAGATCTCTGCAGTTGTGAAATTTGGAACTACTGTGAGCCGTTGCGAATTTTTGAGAATGTTGCAATTCGCAACGGCTTACCATACCACTTGATTGTGTGCAAGGTAACACCTGATTTGCACATGTGCGATCTGGTAGTGTGGCCGGCAACACTAGTGTTATTATTCAGCCAAAAGTATAAAAAAAATTAAAGGACAAAGATTATTCCCCCACTCCCCCCTTTTTTTAAATTCTAGTATCCAACCCTAACTCCCCCGCTTATCTTCCTCTTCATCGACAGGAGCAGCCCTCCATCTTTCTCTCATTTTCAATAGCGCCTTCATCATTTTATTCCTCCATCGAAAACCTATCTCTAGGGTTTCTCTCATCTCTAGCTCAAAACAACTTTTCCTCTATTCTCTTCGCTGGAATTACTATAAGTATCAGTTATCCTAGTGTTTGATTTTTAAGTCTTCTATTTTTGTTGTATGACTGGAGTCTTTGATATGTTTCAGCTGCCATATCTTCTTTGTTGAATGATTGGAGTAGGATGGTTATGGAGAAAGCCAAGGAATATATAGTGAACTGTCAGTTTTGTTTGTGTATATGACGATTATCTTCTTAAATGTGGGTTCTGGATGTGCTACCTTTGACAAATCTCTACAGTACTTCCACCTAATGCATATTATTTACTACAAAGTCTTTAATGTGCAGTCATATGATGGGGGATTTGGCTAGGTTCCTGGATTAGAATCTCATGGTAGGTAGATATTGCAAATTTCTGCAGTAGCCTTGATTTTTTAATTTGATTCACTATCTGTTGTGGCTCTTTTTTGTTGGAATGGTTCTTGCAGGTGATTTTTCTGTTTCATACTAGTACTTGAAAATTCTTTAAACATAAGACGTGTTTTTAAGAGCTAAATAGTATTGATGTATTCTGAGTTAATGTAAGAGTAAGCTAACTTCTTTCACATTTCATTCTGCAGAGGCAACCAATTGATGGTGGATATCAAGGACGGGCAAACAAGGTGACTGACATGTGTTATGCTTTTGTTCTTTAATGAAGATCCAATGTGGCTGTAAGAAGATAGTTGAACACTGGATCACGATGATTTCTTAATGCATGTGAAAGTGTACAATGAGCTGAGAGCTTGGCGACCTTGAAGGCTTTAAGTAGTGGGGAGTGAATCTAAGATTGCTGAAGTGTGTTTCAGAGGGTTAAGCCGGATGATGTATAATGACAACAAGTAAGGAAGACTATCTTGCAATGTTTAATTTAGAAATGATGGAAGTGTTCTAAAACATGGATATGTACATGAATTGAAGTTACACTGTTTAATTTCGATATGATGAAAGCTTACGAAAACATAGGTATCTAGAAGAATAGAACTGTCCATATAAATATGTTATATGATTTCAGGAAGACTAGTCTTTTTCGTTTCTTGTATATGTAAATTTTTGCTACGTTATTCCATTTTTGATCGGCTTATAATCAATGCACACTTAATGTCTTTCCTTACTAAGTAATGTTTATATGTTTCCAGTGTTTTGGCCTAAAAATGTTACAGGGAGCACTTGACTAGGTCAACAGAATGTTGACTTGAATTTTTCGTTGCAAAAAATTAGCAACGGCTATAAACTGTTGACTAAATTTTGAAACAGAATAAGACAATCCTGTCCGGCTAAAAGAATTCGTTCTAGTTATAACCGGTTCCAAATTTTGCAACAACTTTCGTCCGTGGCGAATTTTAAATTTTGCAACAGCTTGAAGCCATTGCGACGAAATTTCGCAACATTATAAACAGTTGCGAAACCTTTTCGCAACGGCTGTAACCGTTGCGAAGTCTAGAAAAGAACACTTGACTGAACCGGAAACCGTCGTGAAAAAATCACAACCGCTGGAGCATCATTGCAAAAATATGCAACACCATGTTTTGCAACGGCTGGATGCCTTTGCAAGTTAAGTCTGCAACTGCCCAGGGCCGTTGCTAAATCCCAAAATGGTGTAGTGGAGGTGGATTATCAATCCAGACTTTTGATACCCTAGACTTTCTACTAAACTTAGCACGAACATCAACTACTTTATTACATCTTCTAGGAATAAAATTGCATTACCAAGTTTGAGTTATATTTAAACTTTTAATTGCGTCAAGCAAGATGCCTTCATTTTCCCATGCTATCATCGGAGAAGATTGTTTTATATATCCAACAATCCCTTTAAGATCTGTCTCAAACACAATGTGTGTAATTCCTAGTTCCTTTCTCCAGCTGACTGCATCAAGAAACGCCAAGCATTCAGTCCCTTCTGCATCCTTTATTCCTTCATAACACTTTGTAATACAACCACACCACTTCCCTATAAAATCACGCAAGATTAAAGCAACGCCTGCTAGCCCAGTGTTCAAATTAAAAGATGCATCATAATTGATAGTAAAATAGGGATATGGAGGTATTTCCAGTGGGGTGATGGACCCTGGGATTCCTGGATGACAGAACCATTTGTTTCTGTTCTGTTACTAATCTCGCTGATGTAATCAGCAAACACAATTGGTCTCCAAGTAGTGTTTTTTGGTCATGCTTGCATGACTGAAAAATGAAATCACATTTCGCTTTCCAGATGCACCAGCAAACTACCATAGCCAAGACCAACCAGTTTTCTTGAGAATATTGTTGTTTACTTCTTTCAAACCAATTCTCGAAAATTTCATCTATAATATTATGGTTCCCATAAAGAATGCATCTACCACCTGGAATCTCCATCCACACAGCCCTTGAGAATTGACTGAAAAACAAGATATGCAAAATGCTTTCATCACTTTGACTACACAAGGCGCAGAGTTGGTTGTGATGCCCACAGACTATTGCCAACCTATCTTTAGTTGGTAAAATATCAGATAAACACTTCCAAAAAAAATGTTTCACTCTCGGCCAAGTATCAATCGTCCAAAATTCCTTCCACTTAACATTTGAATCCTGAATATAAGTTGAGACTTGAAGCTCTCCCAAGATGGTTTGATAAAACTTATTATAGGAAGATTTTAGAGTAAATCCTCCATGTTTTGAAAGTTTCCATATCATCTTGTCATGAACAACAACAACAACTCTCATTTTGAGTATAACAACAGTTGTGTCGCAGTCGAAAAGATGATGAACAAGTTGAACATTCCAAGTTCTTCCCTTTTGATATATTAATTGGTTTACCCAAATATAATTCTCATTGTCCATAACATCTTGTCTTGGTTCTGGAGGACTATTCATACATATCACCCCATATGTCGAGCTAGATCTTAACCTTGACGCCCTTTCCAATTCTCCAACAACTATTCTCTTTTATAAAGCCTATAGTCTTATGTATACCTTTCTAGGGAAGTTTTTTGCTTGAATTGCCTTTACCCATAATGCATATGACATAATACATATTCTCCATGCATCCCTAATAAGAAGAGTCTGATTTAGGATTTTTAGATCTCTAAAACCCTGACCACTAATATCTTTGTGCTTGCCAACTTCTTTCCAATAAGTTAAATAAGTTCCCTTCTTTTCATCAAAACCCCACCAAAAATATTTTTGAAGAAAGTTAATCTTGTTAACAATATCCACTGGAATTTTGAGACAAGACATGGTATAAGTAGATATTGTATTAGTAACACTTTTGATTAAAAGTGACTTACCACATTGAGTTAGAGTTTTATTCTTCCAAATTGATAAATTTTTTTTGACTTTATCAAGCAGATTAGTAAAACACTATCTCTTTTGTTTACCAATAATAAGAGGAAGCCCAAGATACCTTTCATTTGAAGACATTCTTGGCTCCTTAAGTCTTCTAGTCAAGATTTTATAAAATCTTTGAGGCACTAGAGAACTAAAGTGCACATTGGATTTATTAAAGTTCACCAATTGGCCAGAAGCAGCACCAAAGTGATTTATAACATCCAACAGGTTATTAACGTTTTGCAGATCAGCAACAGTGAATAGCAAACAATTGTATGTACAAAAACAAATGAGATACAGGAGGTGCACCTGGGGCAATCTTTATGCCTTATATATTGTTATTCTGTTCAACAATAAGAAGTTTTCTTGAGAAAGCCTCTATCACAATTATAAAAAGATATGGTAAGAGTGGATTACCTTGCCTTATGCCTCTTGTAGGTTGATAAGATTCACATGGTTGACCATTTAAGATAATATAAATCCTTGTGGTACTACTATACTACATAATCAAATTACACCATTCCTTACAAAAACCCATAGCATCTATAGCATCCATCAAGAAAGACCACTCAACCCTGTCAAATGCCTTTGACATATCAAGCTTTAAAGTAAGATAATTCTTGCTTTCTTTCTTATTCTTCATTGTATGAATTATATCTTGAGCAAGTTGAATATTATCTGAAATTTGTCTCCCAGGTATATAAGCTGCTTAAAGAGGTGAGATGATTTTTTCCATTACTGTTTTCATTCTAGAAGATAGAATCTTGGAGATGACTTTGTAAGTAGTATTGCAAAGAGCAATAAGCCTAAGATTTGAAGGATACTGCTTGTTCTTTGTTTTTTGTATCAAGGAAATATTCATAGCATTAAGGCTCTTAAGAATAAAACCTGAATGAAAGAATTGCCTTACAATTTTCACCACCTCATGACCCACTATATTCTAATGAGATTGAAAAAATCTTAGAGGGAAGCCATCCGGTACAGGGGCTTTCCATGGCTTCATGTCTTTCAAGACTTTGAAAATTTCCTCTGCATCTGGTATCCTCATCAATTTGCTATTGTCTTCAGCAGTAATGAGCTTTGGAATGCATTGTAATATACTTTTATTTCTTGCTGGATTAGAATACGTATGTAAGGTCTTGTAATGAGAAGTAAGTAAGTCCTCCAATTCTTGTCTTGAAGAACACCAAACTCCATTATTATCTTTTATGGCAGCAATGTTATTCTTAGATCTTCTTCTATTAGCATTTGTATGAAAATATTTTATATTTTTGTCCATTTCCTTATAATTATGATCTCTTGATTTTTGACCCCAAAAATCACTTTGAATTTGGTAGCAATGATCAATTTGTTTCTCCACTTGAATTACTTCAGAAGTCTTATTATTTCCATTACCTTACTTTTGAATATATTTTAATTGTTGTTGCAGAAGAGAAATATTATTATGTATGTTCCCAAACTTTTCCTTATTCCATTTAGATACATATTGTCTTGTAAATATCAAAAATTTTATGTAATTGATACGCATGTGAACCTTCAAAAGAATGTCTCCAAGCAGCACTGATTTCCTCCTTAAGAGAATCATCTTTCTCATAACATTGGAAGTATTTCCAATTCCTCTTTCTGTCACCTTCAGAAACAACCGTATCCAAGAGTATGGGATAATGATCTGAGCCTAACTGGGGAAGATGAAATAATTTATCATCTGGAAAATGAATAACCTAATCCTCATTTATGAGTACTCTATCCAATCTTGATTTTCTAGTGCCCGTACCATAAGTATTTAGTTGACCAAGTAAAAGACCTGCCCACATAACCCATTATCCTCCAAACCAGCTTCATAAATCATATTCACACAAGAAGAATCTCTTGATGAAGAAGCAATAGACGATAAGTGGGAAACATTAAGGACAAAGGATCTGCTATCATTAGTAAAAACCAGGTTCAAATCTCCAATGACTACTCATGGATGCTTAACATTGTGACTCAGATCTTTGATATAAGACCATTGTTTTTCCTTCTGACCAGTATACGGGGAACAATAAATACATGTGAGAAGGAATTCTGGCTTAGAAAGGGCATCATGCACAAAACAATTAAATACCCAAGATTCTGTATTCACTATATCAAGATGAAAACCATCTTTCCATAGAAAATTTAGTCCACCAACCAAGCCTCTAGAAGGGATTAGTCTACTATTGGAAAACTTAAATGGTTTAATAAATTTGTTCATCTTATCAAGACCAATCTTGGCTTAAGAAATAAAAATTATATCCGGGTCATACCTAAAGATCAAATCATTTAAACGGTCTCTAGTAACCTTACTGGAAAAACCTTGACAATTCCATGAAAATATTCTCATGTTGTAAGAAATGCACTTACGTGAGGTAAACCCAAGTGAGTGAATGCAATCAAGAATAATAGAAAGCTTTTTGGAAAGACTGACAATAAATTTTTTAAAAGAGTAAAAGTGATGTATTACCCTAGTAGCAGTGTTCTCTTGATTTTTTTGGTTATCCTTGTTTGTTGCGGCAGTATAGTCCTCTTCATCATCCATTTGGACACCATCCATGAAGTCATGAGAATTATTTACAACATTCTTACCATCGTAATTCAGGTTCATTGCATGAGTATACAAATAGGACCTTTGATTGATGGGTCAGTTCTTCCCGTGAGTGCAGCTTGATTTCTAGCTCTTTTGTTACTTCTAATTTCAACTTCATCCAATGAGTCAGTTGAGGAACTGACTTCTAGAATTCTTTCAGCATCATATTGTAGCACCACATCATCATTATCCTCATTTAAAACTCTATTTTTTGCTTTGCAATGTTCTTCATATTCTTCATTGGTCATGGCACGAAGTTCCAACTGTTCAACAATTTCTTTATAAATATATTCCTTATGATTAATTGTATAACATATATCACATATATTATGTTTTTTCCTTAACCAATGATACTTGATCCATACAATATCCCCAGAGTTTGTATTCCACCATTCAAACCTCTTCAGTGGCTTATTGAGATCCATCTCTATACGAGTCGTGATCATATTTTCGTACTTTGGTCTACAATTTTTTGGACCTGTAGAAACCTTTTTACCCAAGTCTTCTATAGATTCATTTACCACAGCTTCATGATGATGTTCCAACAGTAATCCCTTGAATTGGAATCCCATTCTTGCTTTTTAAACGTCCAGTCGTCAATAGATATCTCAGTAGTATATTCTTGCAGAGCAAGAAGATATTTCTTAACAATCCAAAGGGATTTTTTCATCACTTTATTCACATATTTTTTGGAGTTAAACTTAAAGATAAATAAGTTTTTGCTAATTACTCTAACTTCCCTTCTTTTATACTTCTTCCAAAGTAAGTTCAATTCTTCCTTAACACCAGATGTCTCAAAATCATCTTTAATATCAGCTCTTGTTATAAGTTTCCCTATCAATTTATTCGACTACACCTCATCTGCTTCATTCAATTTTTTGAAGAACCAATAACTTTTCGAATCGGATTAACAACATTTTTCCTGATAGTTGCACTCTTCAGTTGATCAGTGATTTCAATTATATGAGTTTTCTCAATGGGCTCCATATTGTTACAGTGATTAAAGTTTCTGGTAGGTATTGAGTAAATGATACATAAAATAAGATAGAGAGGTACGTATCTATAGTATAAAACCTTTTCAAAGTGGTTTTCTCCTAAAATATTTTGTTTCCTATAATAAAGTTGAGAATAACAGAAACTAGGAAAGAGTTTGATAATATTCTTAGTCAACTGCAAGTATTTCGAAAGATGATGAGGATTCCTAAAAGTACAACAGGTAATTGGGGGGAGATTGAATTTTTGAATTTTTAAACTTTGAGTTTGAAATTTTTGCAGGTTAAACTTGGATCTTCTGTATACTCAGATACCAGATCATGAACCTTATGATGATAATCATACTGTAATATACTTCTGTTTGTTAACTTTATGGTGTTTCTTTGCAATACTGCAATTTGAGACAATACTATCTTCTGCAAACAACTGGATTTGGAAAAACTATCACTAGAAATATACAAATGGTGCAAACAAATATCGAAAACTGGATAATACCCATAATCAATCAAGAAAATCTACAAGAAAACTTAGAAAGTCATTATAATGTAACAACAACTAAAAAACTAATGAACTAATGACTTAGAAATAAAAAGAAATAAGATAGATTAAAGAAACTAAAAAGAAAGATCAGGAAGAAGACTTATGATTCAGATTGGTATGATGATCCGTTGTTTAAATATTCATATTCTGAATGAATTTTTTTTCGGGATGTTCAATATAAAAAATATATTGTAAAGATAGTGTGTATCGCGCGGACGGAGAGAGTATATTTAGTTTATTTCTTCATCCTCTTTGTCAGTTCTATAACCCAATGATACCCTTAGGGTTGGTTTACTTACCTACCGATGTTTTCTATCAAAATAAATAAAGGGCATGAAGCCATCCTATTTATTTAATTTGATTTGACTAATGAGAAATGTAAAGAGAAAAACAATTGTAAATTTGTGAGCCTACTACCTGCCCTACGGCTGCTCGACAAGAAACCGCTGGGAATCATGCACATATGTCTTGTATATATGGATTATCACATGGGTACATGGAAACAAGATCGGTACGAATCTGCAGGGTCGGGCGTGAACAATTTAAGAAGTGTACGAGGTGCTGCAGATGTGATAGTTCCATGATCAACTAGAAAAAATATGTGACTATCTGTTTAGAATTTTTAAAGAAACAATCAGAAAGATACGACAGTTTCCTTATCTCTAGCGTTGACTTATGAATAGCCAACGGTATATTTAATTTATATTTTATAAATATGATCAAAATATTCAATAATCCCGCACAAGGGGAGGAGCCAGGATTTCATGAGATATGAGCCAGTTATTTTCAATAATTCTATAGAAACATCTAAAAAACTTCCCTAAAATCGATTTTAAAAATCTCTTTCACATTTGGAGGTATCCGCTTTCCTAAGAGACTAGTAGGAGTTATTTTTGGTTGAGGTGGATCTTATTCATGTGAAGAACTTAAAATCGGTTTTGGAGGTGTTTTTTAGATGTTTGTGAATAATTTTTTTTTCAAAATAGGCCTGGTCAGTTTTATAACCTTGAAAAAAATGATTTAGCAAAAAAAAATTCATTGCACATGAAAGATTATATCATAACACCTAATGTTATCACACCTGACGTTTTATAACAGCAAAATATCCAATACTAAACACGTTAGCTAATTCATCACTTATTTCATAACCAAATCCATTTTACCATCATTTCCGATTTCATTTCAATCGATAGATTCACAACTGATTCTCCACTTTAGTTTATCAAATTTGAAACCTACAATTGACTCTCGTTTCTTCGTTGGAGTGTTTTCAACTGATTAAGCAATTTTGGGTTCTTGAAATTTCGTCTTTTTATTGATAGTCGTGTTCACAATTAACAACAAAATGTCTTCCATTAAACCATAAATTATATTCACTATATTTCAAAAGTAGAAAACACTAAGCCCATCTGGTAAGAACTTAGAAAATTAAGCAATCTTGGAATCGCACCCTCGCCAACTCAGACCGCAACTAAGTAGCGGGTAAGTGGCAAGGCGCCTAGCATGATATATTGGATATATGTAAGTCAATGTAGTCAAGTCAATTATTTCCTTAGTCTAGTCCAGTCTAGTCCAGCCGTTCTTACAACTTATCTTTTGAAATAAATATCCTGTAATAACTCTTAATGAGTTACTGAAAATATTCTCATAATAAACAGATTACTTGTTTCTCATTATATCATTGGGTAATCGATCTTAAACAACATTTTTCACATAAATTTTTCGTAATACAATCAACTACACAAATTATTCATCACAAATAAATACTTTTTTCAAATATTTTTTCGGTTCTTTAATTTTTCAACATAATTTTTATATTTGTTTCTCAAGATTTATTATCAAATTCCTGAACTTTGAAGAAATTTATACATTTTTGGTTCAGATTAATTCATGTCATTGCACGTTTACACAAGAAGAAACAGAATGGAACATTTGAATAACACAAATAATGATTCTACTTCCGCTGCTCAAGATGATAGATCTCAGGTCTTCTCATTACTTTTTTCTAATATATCAAATTTTGTATCGATTAAGTTGGATTCTACAAATTTCTAACTATGGCGTGATTAGTTCAAATCGATTCTAATTTCAACTGATTTGTATGGTTATAAGTGGTGAAGAAAAAGAACCAGAGAAAAATGTTGTTGTTAATGGCGTCTGAAGCTTAAATCCTAAAAGGGTTTATCGGAGGAAATTAGATTGCTTTGTTACGAGTTGCATGAAGGCAACTTTTACACCTGCTGTTTCTGGTGACATACTGGGTCTTTCATCAGCAAGGGAGATTTGGTTTTTTCTTGAAGTTAGTTTCAAAAATCAATTTATGGCTAGGAAAAGTAAGTTGAGAAATCAGCTTCATAATATCAAGAAAAGATAATCAATCTATTCTTGTTTATCTACATAATATCAAAACATTAGTTGATTCTCTATCTGGAATAGGTGAAAAGGTGAGTGACTCTGATTTAATTATGCATATCTTGAATAGATAGGGAAGACAATATGACAACTTTGTCATATCAGCACAAAATAGAGAAGTGCCTTTTACTTTTGCAGAAATAAAGCCTAGATTGATGAATCATGAACAATGGCTAATGGACCAACAACAAGATTCTAGTGTAGTGTTTGATGCCAAACATTCTTCATCTTTGTATGTGAGAAATGGCAACTCTAATTCTAGTAGAGGAAAATTCAAAACCAACTATAGTACTACACCATATCCTGGTTTTAACAACGCTTTATTTTCGAAGGTGTGCATACGTTGCACAATTTGAAACGTCTATATTCGTTGCGAAAATTAAATAATTTTGATTTATTAAATAAACTAGTGGATCAACATATTTGAAACGTTTATAAACGTTGTAAATTATGGTATTTCTGTAATATACAATATGTTTATGGGAGTTTAGTAGTTCCGTTTCTTTTTAATTTTCTGATTTTTTTTATATTTATTTTATTTTTTAAAAAACTTAAAATTGGTTCCCCAAATTTTTCCCTTTAATTTTTCACCCAATTCATTCTTCCTCCCAAACTTAAATCAACAAAACTTTCCCCCTATTTTTTTCCTCTAATTTTATCATCTAATCCACATTTAATTCAAATCTAAATATGATGAGACACATTTTCAAAAACATTTTCTTCTTTTTTTTCAGACACAAAAATAACTCAATATACACCCCTCACTCTCTCTCTCTCTCTCTTCTATTCAGAGAAACTTTCCCAAGAGAAGAGAAAAGCTTTTCTCTATTTCATCAGAGATCTGCTTAGATTTTAGGTTTTTTCTGAAATCAAAACCTTTATTTCAAAAAATCATATAATCTAATCAAAACCCATCTTTTAGAAATATCGATCTACAATCTAGAAACTTGAAATCTTCCTAAACCTAGAAAATTTATTTTTTCCTGAAATCTAAAATCAAATCATTTAATAGTTGATTCAACAACAGTTTGTGGATTATCATCAGGTATAAACGTTCAACTACTGCTACTGATAGTTAATTTTCATTTTATTTGTTATTTTTTATCCGAAATCATTTGATAGGTTGTTTCATTTTACCTAACTCTGTGAATAGTATCTGAAAGAGTTAGGGGTTTTGATTTTGGTGTTTTTTGTTTTTTGTAGTATGTAGTTTGAAGAATTGGGTATGTTTTGATTCCAGTTTAATGATTTGTTGAAGTTGTTGTGAATGATTGAGTTGTGTGTATAAGGTTGGGTTTGTGGCTTTGGGGTCGATCTTAAGTCATCTGATGTTTTTTTTGGCTTTATGTTCTATCATTTATGTGTAGAGTTTATTTATCTATAAGGAGTAGTTTTGAAGCATGGGTACTTTTTAGATTCAGTTTTGGTATGTTTTGGTTAAGCAACAAATTTCACTAAGTATAGATTTCAGATTTCACTAAGTATAGATTTCAGATTGTATGTTTGAAGATACGGTGCTATAGTTATTATTGCTGTCTATGTTGGTGTGAATCAAAAAAATTTGAAGTATGGTGTTTGTGTATTGATGCAGGGTTGTGGGCTTTTTGTATCTGAATGTTCATTGTATTGAGCTTACTTTTCTTTTTGTTGGCTGCTTACTTAGGTGTTGACGTATTAAGCTTGTTGGCTGTTCATCGTAGATAGAGGTTTGGTTACTACAAAAATTTGAATATCTTGTTTGTAGTTGTCTTAGTCGCACTCAAGATGATGTATGGTTTTTGTTTGTTTTGTATTGAATGTTTAACTTCTTATTTTTCTTTTTGTTGGTTGTTTACTTAGGTATTGACGTATTGAACATGACTGTTAATCACAAAGAGAGGTTTGTTAGGTTTTCTACTATTTGTATATTCCACCTCTCTGCTATTGGGTGTAGTGTAATTTTTTCAGTTTGCTTAGAATTCAATTGCTAGTTATGAACTCAGTTTGCTTAGAATTCAGTTTGCTTAGTATTTTCAGAAGATTGTTTTTTTGGTTTGTTCTGAATTGTACTTTATAATCTGGTTTTGTTGAAATTGTAGAATGTCTGGGAAAGGTTGGATGTTTGAAGATAGGTTTAATCATTTGTACAGAACAGGAGTAGATACTTTTATTGCATTTGCATATAAGAACAAACATAGAGATTCGTCGTACTGTCCCTGTCCTTGTCATGTATATAAGAATTTAAATTCTAACAGGGGTGTATTGGATTAGGATTTTTATGAATAAAAATAGATTATATTTTCGCATGTATCTAGTGGATTTATAATGTTTCTTAAAAGAATCCTGTATTTTTGTAGATATATAATTTTGGATAATAATAGACTGAAATTGGATTAGTTTAGATTTATATAGATTGAAGTGGATTTTTAAACATCAAATAGTTTCTTAAAATAAAAGTTACAGTACATAAAACATAAAAGAGCTTGGTAAAAGTTTTCATATTCCGGATCAAATGACGAAGTTTGAAGATGTAATTTAGCACAAGCAACATATGGAGATGAATGACAGAAAATACAATAATTCTAGAGGAGGAAATGCGCAAGTTAATGAAGGAGAAGGTTATTTTTGAAAGAGAAACTCGAAACTCATGACCAACATCATCTTATAACCATTGGAGAGAATGTTATTTTTCAATGGGAAAAGATAGCATATCATGATAAAAAAAAATCCATCATATAAACTATCCAAAAGAATCTATGAAACTCTCAGGGTATGAGTTGAGATTGATAGAAGATAATAATATACATATTTGCCTACAATTATCTATACTTTTATATCATGGGCCCCCTATTATCCTAATAAATCTTAAGTGAATTGAATACCTAGGATATTTGTGGAATCTTAAAGAATCCTAATTGAATACCATGGCTATTTACTGATTCCGCATAAATCCTAATTGAATACCTTGGTATATTTAAGATATCTATTTATCCTCATAACACCTAATCCAATACACCCCTGTAAGAGGTTTGAACAAGTGAGGCATGATTTAAAAGTGAATGGCATACTTGATTCATATGTACTTTGGTCACTACACGAAGAGAAGTCTACACCAGCAGCGAAAGTAGTTGTCGCAACTGTAGAGAAATTGGTTGAAGAAGAAACACTAGTGGAGCCTGTAGAGGAACACGTAGCAGAGGATAGTAGAGATAATGGGTGCAGGTTAAATAATTTTGTTGATAATGCATTTGGGATTTTTGAAGGGAACCAACATTTCAATGTAGATGATTCTGAACATCCGTTTACCCAAGAGCCTAACCTAGGTAAAAAACACGATAAGTACAAGAAGTTAGCAGAAGAGAAGATATATCCAACATGTGAGAATAGTGAGACAACACTTTCTGTCATCATCGAACTGCATCATTTAAAGATGACTTTTGGTTGGTCTGGGAATAGTGCTACTCACCTCTTGGGGTACTCAGAAAATGGTTTCCAGAAGGAAACACTTTCCCTGCAAAATACCTCGTACTGAAACAGATGTTGCAAGATCTTGGAATGAAGAATGAAAACATACATGTCTGTGAAAACCATTGTGTGCTGTTGCGAAAAGAACATGAAAGTACGATAGAGTGTCCGACTTGTGGAGCATCAAGGTACAAAGTCAAAGAGGGGAAAGATGGAATTTTAAAGGTAACAAAAGAGCCTGATAAAGTATTGAGACATTTTCCATTCCCTTTAAGAATTAAGAAATTTTATACTATACCATGATCTCTGAAGACATGACGTGGCATAATCGAGAAGAAGCTTATTATGACTATGTGCATCTTCCAGTAGACTCCTTGCAATGGCAGAACATGAAGACAAGGTTTCCTGATTTCACAAGTGAAGCGCAAAATGTGTGGCTTGGAATTTCGACATATGGTTTTAATCCTTGCGGTATCCAATCTACCGATTACAGCTGTTGGCCAGTTATATTGGTTTCTTATAATTTGCCACCATCGCTGTGTATGAAGGAAGAGTTTCATATCTTATCGCTATTAATATCAGGACCAAAGGCGCCGGGTCAAGACATTTGTGTTTTTCTTCAAGTATTAATAGAGGACCTAACAGAACTTTGGGAGGGTGTTGATGCTTTCGATATGCGTATAAAAGAGACATTTAAGTTGAAAGCAATTCTTATGTGGGGTATTCATGATTTACCTGCATATGGAAATCTTTCTGGGTATACAGTTCATGGTTACAAAGCGTGTCCTGGTTGTGCAGATAAGACGGAAAGTAATTGGCTACCTCACTCCCGAAAGATTGTGTACAGAAATTTCTGGAGATCTCTGAAGACGAGTCATCCTTTCAGGTCAGTAAAGTACATGAGACTCAAAACAGAGGAGAAGGGATTTGCACCAGTTCGATTAACCGTACAAGAAGTAATGGCAAAGACCAGTCATATTCATTATCTTCCTGGTAAGCTTACCAAAGACGATAAGAAGAGAAATAAAGATTTTTATAAAGTTGATTGTGATGATATTGATCCACCAACTAAATCATTTTACAAAAGGTCGAGGCTGCTGGATATTCCAACATGGGTTTACAATGAATATCGTCATTATATTGATGTAATGCACATCGAGAAGAATTTTACTAACCATCTTGTAAATGCTTTTCTCGACATAAAGAAGAAATCGAAAGATAATGTGTGTGCTTGGAAAGACATGAGGGCTCTGAATATTCATAGTGGTCAATGGATCGTTGAAGATCCTGAAACTGGTAAAGACATTGTACCTGACCCTCCTTATATTTTGAGCAAGAAGAAGAGATTTGACTTTTTGAAGATATTGAAAGACATGAAGTTCCTGACTGGATTTTTGTCAAATCTTGGAAACAATGTCACTCTTCAACCTCCTGATATGTATTGTTTGAATTCATATGACTTTCATATGATTATAGAACATTTGCTTCTGGTGTTGCTTCAACATGCTTTCCTGCGTTACCCAGACCTTCGGAAAGCTCTTCAACAAATCAGTTTATTCTTTAGAATATTGTGCTCGAAAGTTTTAATCAAAATTGAAATTCAACAAGCCAAATACATGGTTTCCAAGGCATTGTGTGTTCTGGAAAAATATTTTCCGCCTTCGTTTTTTGTTATCAGCATCCCTCTGGTGGTGCATCTTGCCGATGAAGCTCTAGCTTGCGGACCAGTTAGATTCCGATTGATGTATCCATTTGAAAGGTAATTGCTTTCAAATATTTTGATCACATGTAGTTCCATACTTCTATTTGTTTGTGGTGTAAAAACTTAGATTTATGTTGTTACGCAGGGCAATGAAACTTTATAAGAACATTCCAAGCAACAAGCGTTACTCTGAAGGTTCGATCAAAGAAAATCGTCTTACATCTGAAGGTGTGGTATATGCAATGGAGCACGTGGCAAACTCAAAGGATGCAATCACAAAGCTAAACGGGAAGCGTTCTTGGATGCCGATTCTGAGAACATCGATGAAGGCCCCGAGGGGTTTGGAGATAAGACTGTGACTCTATCTGATGTACAATTCATACAGATAGTTAGATGGGTGTTATTTTGTGAAGCAGAAGGTCTTGCTGATTACTATGTGTGAGTACCTTTTATGTTTGATTCTGTATGAATATTTCTTTTGTTGTTTGTGCCAAAATTTCTTACATGTTACTAGCTTGCAGTGAATACTGTGATGAGTTGTTGGTTGATATAAATGGGGTAGGGAACACGAGCAGGGAAGTCCAACGACAGACAAATTTTATAATTTTATAAAATGGTTGTATAATAAATCACTATGCTGAGACTTAGTTTTTTATAATTTATTTTGACATCATATGCTGAGGCTTAGTTGATTTCCTATTTTGCTATTCAGTTTTTTATATTTTCATTGTAACTGACAAGTCTTGTAATGCTCCAGTTGGTAAAAGAGCACAAAATAAACTCCAAATTGTGGCGCTACGTAAAAGGGCCTGTTGGAGCAAAGGAATATAACAAGTACAGGGTCAATGGTCATATCTTTTCATCTAAGTCAAATGAGCTAAGTCGCTTCACACAAAATAGCGGGCGTTTGCGTGCAAGCAACTACAACATATAACGCAAGTAGTAAAGATAAAAACCTTGTTGATGGTGTGACCAAGTGGTATGGTGTGGTTAAACAGATATTAGAGCTTGACTACACAAAGTTTAAAGAGTTGGTGTTTTATTGTGATTGGGTGAAGGTCGAGAACAAGAGTCGTGGGTGTAAAATTTGTCCTGATTCCAACTTGGTGTTGGTTAACTTGAATAATTTCAGAAGTTCAGATAGTGACTTTGATGAACCTTCCATACTCGACTTTGAGGCTTCTCAAGTGTTTTATTCGATAAATTTGAAGGACCCTGAATGGTATGTTGTAGTTCATTCTCCAAGGAAGATCACTAGACAAGTGGATGACTTATTGAATCCCGAATTCGGAGAATTCCAATTGATATTTCAAGATGAACCCCATTTGAGATCTTTGCTAGTAACATGCAGTTGTTAAATATTGCTTGTGTCGTAATTGGATTTTTGTTATTAGGTCTGAATGAATCTTTGCTTTCTTTAACAGGTGAATCACAACCACTTTGTATTTGTAACCTTAATTTTTTTGTGATTTTCGAACAATGGTATCAGGATATTGCTTTCTGCTCTTTGTAGTTGATTTTTATTGGGTCTGAATGTTGTTTGTGTTTTAATTTGATTTGCCTTCTGCTCCTTACTGTGATTTTACTAATACTTCACTTCATATTTTATTTGCAGTACAACAGAAGAAATGCAGAGCACAAGTTCTAGAGATATGGCATCACAACAAAACATGTCCAGTTCTTTAGTAACACTGAAGATGCGCATAGAACTTGACCTTGCTTTCAAGCCTTTGGGACCTAGTGCTGCCAGATTGTCTACTAAGGCAGGAGAGATCATAAGAAGTCATGTTCCGATTAACTTCACTGACTGGAGGAACGTGCCTGATGATTTCAAAGATGATGTTTCGGGAGCTTTGTTGGTATTTATTCTATTCCTGGAATTATTCACATTTGTATTTCTACAACGTACTATTGATGTTATTGTATTTAATGTTTATCAACATAAATTGTATCTCAGGGGGAATTTGAATTTCCTACCGACCCAAATCATTGTCGCGTTATTATAGAACCAGGATTTCCATCATTGTACCAGAAATATAAGAATGACTTGAAGGATATGGTCAGAGGAAGATATAAGAAAAGATCCAAGAAGAGGCATGTATTATCCGAGGATAGGTCTGTTATACCGGAGGAAGACGCTGAAGTACCGCAACCAATTGAAATCACTCCAGAACTTTGGGAAGACTGGAGAGATAAAGTTCCAGCTGGGATTAATCAAAATGTTTGGCATGATTTTGTAGACTATGAGAAGAATCCTGAGACGATAGCAAAGAATGCTGCCAATGCAGAATGCAGAAAACAAGCCACAGTCTGCCATACACTTGGGCGATGCTCATACAACAACAAGAAATATAAACTGGTAACTTTATTCGATCTATAACTAATGGTAGTATATCGATAAAGGTTCTATTTTTAATATGATAAACCATTTTTGTAAGAGGAGTCAGGCATTCTACAAGTACCAGAAGACACTACAGACAAGTGGTTGTTGGGACACCAACACAGTGATGGGAGTGTGCATACTAGTGCGCTCGAGGTACATGTAAGTATTCTCTGTTTCTTACTCTTAAGTAACGTGCATAACAACACTTATTTCTCATCTACATACTTTTAGCTGTGGATCTAAACCACCAAGTTTCAATTATCAAATTACATAAGAAAGTATCAGAAACCAACAAGAAGCGTAAAGAAACAGGAACAAGTGGTAGCAAAAGCACTATGGTTTCAGAGATACTTGAAGATGTTTTTGGAGCGAACCGAAAAAATGGTATTCGTGGCTACCCATCCAAAATTTCGAAGAAGCAGGCTGAGATGGCAACGCTTGCATATTCTGCTCTTCAAACAAGAGAGTCCCAAAATAAGAAAAAATAAACATAATTCAAACTGAAGTTAGTAATTTGGGTTCCATAATGGGCGGTATTGAAGGCGTAGCGGGGTCGTTGGGTGGTAAAGTCGATGTAAGTGTTCAATTTTTACTTGTCGTGTATCAGTAAATAAATTTTGTGCACCTTGAATACTGTGACAATTCTAACTTGATCTTGTTCACAGGCGATATTACACTTACTGAAAGCTAATAATGGGTCTGCACCGGCAAGTGGCACCAACTCTTCTAGAACTGTCACTCCTAGCCCATAGAAAGGGTCCACTACTTATCCTGTTGGTGGAAGTAATCGTGTTCTGGATAACGAGGAAATTGGATCTCGTGTGGTTAGATTTGGGCAAGTTGAGCTACTAAACAATAGAGGTAAGGTTGGTGCATTAGAGAGTATAAAGGGTGGTTCAGATGATGAATACATACATTGTAGAAAGGTGATGCCGAATGAGAGAAAGGTTTATGTTGAGGAAGTGTATGACCAAACAGCAGTTATTTGGGACGACCCTCAAGGAGATGATTATCACTTCTTAAAACAGCTACCACTGCCTGCTTTTGTGATATGGGGCGAGGATAAGTTGCAACCTTCCAATAGTGTATCTTTCTTGGATCGGGCGAGGAGTCATTTTGGTGTTTTGTTGATCAGCAGATTTTACAAGCACATAACACATCCTACAAACTATTTTTTTTTGGGTACTTTGACTAAAGGAAGATTGATCAATAAAATAGTGAATCCTACTGACTTTTCTTTTTTGGTATTTTGACTTAACGAAGATTGCTTAACACAATGACGAATCCTACAGACTTCTTTTTTTTGGTGTTTTTGGTTGTAGGAAGATTAGACAGACTATGCGTCTGTCTACTCTGTCTTTAGTAGTTTTTTGTAGTTTTCTATGCTTAATGGAGTTTATATATATATTGTTTCTTGTTGTTTTTGATAGTCAACCCCTTTTTAACCCCACCAATGCGAATGTGTTGCCGGTCCCAAGCCCGGATAAAGGAAGAGGGAGAAGGTTGGTTTACTCCTGTCATATAATATGGAGTTGTTATTTTATTTTATTTTTCAGGTTGGATTGGCAGCGATTGTTGTTCAATTACTTCTGAAGTGTTGAAGGATTGCAGTTCAACTCCATGCTAACCGGTCGGTATTCCTATCCTCAACCAGCAATTAATATTTACTGCATATGTGAAGTAGTAACTTGAGATTTTTGAAACTGAAACAACATCAAAAATCATCAATTCATATTTACTCCAGCTATGCAGCTTGTGTGTTTAATTGTTTTTTGGCTGAATGTATTTTGTGAACATGTTTCCCTTACTATTTGAAGTCTCCCTCTTACAAGATCAAGAAGGTGCTACTCTACTTGTTTATACAAATTTCTCTGTTGTTTAACGGTCAGTTATAATGCAGTATCATCACAGTTATGGGTCCTTGAAACTGTTGAATCAGCTGCAGTTGTAAATACCCGTATGAGCCATTCGATATCATCGAATCAACTACTACTTCAGACGAACTAATCATTGTTTATCAAACTGCAGAAGGTCCACTTTATTATTTGGTATTTGTGATTATTTAAATTCTTATTTGAGTAGTTTGGATACAACCAAATTGGACTAATTTGTGTTTCATTAGGGGATTTTTCTTAATTGGTTTCTCTAAATTGTGTGGTTCTATTCTAATTTTACTATTTTGATATGAATTAATAGGACTTCCATCAAGATACAAAGATTCAGTGGGTGCAATAACTCCGGGGTTGCCCCTTTTCCTTTACAACTACTCCACTCATCAACTCCATGGAATTTTTGAGGCTTGTATCGTACAATTAAGATAGGTTTAGGAAAACTATAACTAAGGATTTGACTGAATTCCACTCACCAATTACGTCTTAAAGTTGTGGAATAATTCCATCTGGGATCCCTTAATTTGATCCCCTATCTTCATGAAGAGAATATAATAAATTGACTACGTAAAACTTTATGTATACATGAAAAATATTTATCGAGAAGTATTACCTAATGTTTGAATTGTAAACTAGAATTCAGTTATACCAAACATCATCCTATTCTTAAATAATGAACTGTAAACTAGAATTTAGAAGTATTACGTGTTTAGCCTCGTCTTTCTTTGATATATTATCTACTCTTATGCATTAGGCTTCCCTTCTTTTCTTGGGGTGGAAAGCTCATTCATATTTAACAACAGACTCAGGCCATGATGTTGTGTTTTTGAATTCAAAAGAGTTAAAAGGTATACTTGGTGTTCACAACGATCTGTTATACATTGTAGCATTTAGAAATCATGATAAATGATATAATTAGCAACTCTCTGTTGTTTACTATTTGAAAATCTCCCTCTTCAGATGAAACTATTGAGGTATGGAGTTTCAATTTGGATAGATGTCCCCTTGGAAACTCTAGATGCAGAAGTGATTGAAAGTGGAGATACAGGTCCTTCGACTTCAGACGAGGTCAATTCTTTCCCCACTATTTTCTTATTTTTGTAATTCTCTGTATGTTCACATACACAACATATTATGTCGCGTTGTATATATACCCCATGATGTTAATGGAGCTGCAAACTTTGCTGGTTCAGTGAAGAGCTTCAGCAGGCCTGGATAGCTCTTGAGTACCACCTCGATCATATTTGAGTCAACAGGTTCTTGTTGTTAACCTTAACCCTCATACTCCCACTATCATTTTTTCAATTGCTGTTTCAAGATGATATTCTTCTTGGTATCCTGGGTTTCAAGATTATCTTATCTTCTTTTTATGTTCTCTCTGCCCCATTTATCATTTTCACCCTAGTATCTGTGTACATATCCCAACCCATTTCCTTCAATGCTACTCTCTTTGCTCTTCCTCGGATATTTATACAACTTCTAATTGGATTATAATTCTTTCTTGTTCTCTGCAGGATTGATTTAATGTTCTTCCACCATTGGTAGTGTTTGGAATCAAAAGGACTTCTCATTATACAACATGTAACAACAGAAGGTTAAGTTTTTTATGAACTAATGTTTCATAATTTCAAATTCAGAAACTTGTGTTTATAACATTTGGGATTTTCCATAAGTTGGTGTTTAATCTTGGAATCATACCAATTTATTATATGGGTTTATGGTAAGTTCATCTATTACGTATGCTAATGTATGAATCGTTCTTGATCGATTGTGATGATCAATAATTGTTCTTGATTGAATGCGATGATATTGAGATTCCTTCCAAATGATAAATTGGGTCTTCTAGTTCATCTAGAATGGTCTATGAAGGTGCAGAATCAATATATATTTAGGTGCAGAAATCTGCCGGAATTTCAGCCGATAATTTTTTTTAATCTGAAAAAGGTTTGCAACGACATAAACGTAGGAATATAATCCGTTGCAGAAATTTTCTTTAACAAGCAACTGATATAATAGTTACCAAAAATATAAAGCATCGACAAAATTTTAAAGTGGGACCCACACTGTTTTTCTATTAATAATAAAAGTTGCTTAAATTTGTACATGTTGCACAAATTGGAAAAATAATGTGTTGTAAACCTTTTGAGCAACGTTTATATAAGTTGCTCTATTTAATTTGTGTGAGTTATGTTGTACAAAACTTTGCCACGCCATTTTAGCAACGTTATTTACGTTGCTTAAATTCATAGCAACTTTTGTAAGCATCACAAAAGGGTTGTTTTGGTGTAGTGGGTTCAGGGTTCAGGACTAATAATAGTTATAAGAATTATCAAGAGAAGAAATAATACTTATGCAAATGAAAATAATAATAGAAGGGATGTTTCTCAAAGGGATTTTTCTCAAGTAGAATGTCAGATATGTAGAAAGAAAGGACACTATGCTAGTAGATGCCATTTCATATTTTATCCACCAACAATCAGTAATGCTTCAACAAGTGGTGCAACAAATGTTGTGCATAATGCCTTCTCAGCCTTGAATGAGAATACTTATTTTGGTCGAGATGCTTATACTTCAAATTTTCCACAATGGGTTTCTGATTATGGTGCAACAGTTCATATGACTGGAGATGAGTCGTTATTGAAGAATACTTCTACTTATAAAGGCAAGGATTAGGTTCAAGTTGGCAATGGTGAGTCTCTAGCTATTACTTCAGTTGGAAATTCTAGTATTACAACATCTGAAACTAGTCTTAGGCTGAACAATGTTTTATTAGTGCCTAAAATGAAGCATAACTTATTACATGTAGCAAAATTTACCAAGGATAATTCATGTTACTTTAAATTTGATCCATATGGATATGAGATTAGAGACTTGCAATCAGATGTTTTTCTTGCTGATAGTAAACTAGTCAATAATTTATATCCTATAAATCACTTGTCTCTTTTACTATCATATCCCTTGTAAGCTGTTTTATCTGCATCTTCTAGTCTCTAGCATGATAGGTTAGGATATCCGTCAAGTCAGATATTTCAAAAACTACATTCGAACAAACAGATTCTTCTAAATTCTTCTTTTTTTTCCAAATTTGTGTCATCCATGTCAACCAAGAGTAAGAAGTTACTTATTGATATATGCAGTCCTCATATAGAAAAACCACTATCATTGATTCATTGTGATATGTGGGGTCCTACTTTTCCTTCTTTACATGGTTATAGGTATTTTATTATGTTTGTGGATGATTTTAGCAGATTTCATTTGATTTATCCAATAATTGAGCTGAAATATGATGGTGTTCAATGTTTTCAACATTTCAAAACTCATACATAAAATCAGTTTCAAACAAAAATTCTAGCTTTTCAAGTTGATGGTGCAACATAACTTGTAAAAGGTCCTTTTAAGGATTTACTTGATTCTAGTGGAATTTCGGTTAGGATTTCTTGTCCAAAAACACCAGAACAAAATGGTCTAGCTGAAAGAAAGCATAGGAACATAACCGAGATGGGTAATACTTTGTTGTTTAATTCTTTTTGTCCAAAAGAAATCTGGTATGATGCTTTTCTCACTGCCAGTTATCTTATAAATAGAACACCAACTAGAATTTTGGGTTTTAAATCTCCTTTTGAGGTGTTATTTGGAGTGCCTCAAGATTATTCTTTTCTTAGAGTATTTGGTACATTTTATTATCCTTATATTGCTCATTCAAGAGCAGATAAACTCTCTCCTAAATCAGTCAGGTGCATTTTCATTGGCTATAGTCCATTTCATAAAGGTTATAAATGCTATAATCAAATTTCTAAAAAGCTTTATATCTCAGGACATGTAGTGTTTGATGAATCACAGTTTTATTTTACAAATTCTGACTCTTCTTCTAAATCATTTCATGTTTCTGTTGTTGAGTCTGATTCAACTTGTATAATTAAGTCTGTTCCAACTAGTACAATTGTTACTAGATCTAAAAAAGGAATTTCAAAACCAATATCATTTCCAGATCATGTTTCTTATATGTCAGTCAAGCATCCATTGTCTCAAACTTATACATCCTTATTGGGTACTGAAACTGAGCCAAATATTTTTAAGTCAGCTACTAAACATCTTAAATGGAAAACATCCATGACATAAGAATATGATGCTTTAGTAGGTAATGGTACTTGGGATATAGTAGCTCCAGAGTCTCACATGAATATTCTAGGCTCTAAGTGGGTATATATAAAATCAAGAAAAAGTCAGATGGAACCATTGATAGGTATAAGTCAAAATTGGTAGCAAAAGGGTATGATCAACAAGATGGAATAGATTTTAGTGAAACCTTTAGTCCTGTAGTAAAATATACTACTGTCAGAGTGGTTTTTATATGAAAATTAGATGTAAGTAATACTTTTCTGCATGGATTTCTAGATGAAGATGTTTATATGTCACAACTACAAGGTTTTACTCATCCTGATTATCCTTATAATTATGTTTGTCATCTAAAGAAAAGTTTGTATGGGTTGAAACAAGATCCAAGGGCTTGGTTTAATAGGTTCAACACTTTTCTTATCAGCTATGGGTTCAAGAAGTCAGTTTCAGATTTTGTGTTTGGGTCGTAGGTTTTGGTATGGTAGAGTGTTTGGGTCGTAAATTTGTCCAATGATGTGTTTGGGTCGTAAGACCGTCAGTCAACACGGTCAAACTAACCGACCGTTAGTCCAAAAAATTACAAGTTTGCCATTCCGTCAAAGTACCCATAAACAGCCGTTTTCTTGTCAAAAATTCGGCAAAAAAATCTCAGTATCATTTTTCGTTCAAAAAATCGGCGAAAAAAACGTCAAAAATTCGTCAAAAAAACGTCAAAAATTCTCTGCATCATTTGCTTATTACGTTTTTTTTTTTTTTTTTTTTTAACAAATTTGTGTTAAATATTTACTTGAACCATTGCATTCACCACCATAACAAGAAAACTTAACAAAAAACAAATTGGCATCACAACAAAATAAGATTTTTAAGGATTTAAACAAGTTATACAATTGTAGAGTAGAGTATTTGGTTTGACAAGACAAAAAACAAAGTTAAAAACTAATACCATTTAACCCCAAAAGTAGAATTGTTGGTTTTCTTTAGCTGTGGCTGGTCTTGATTGTGCCCCAAAAGGGAAGCAGGCCTTGTTGATGTAGTAGGCTGTTGTGTGATTGTAGATGCCTGAGATGATGCCTGAGATGATTGAGATGCAGTAGCACTATGAGTACCTCTTCCTCTTCCCCTTGCAACACCACCCCCTCTTTCTCTTACAGCTGCACTTGTAGTACCAGCTGCACCACCTCTACCTCTTGCAATAGCACCAGGTCTCCCTCTACCAATTGGAATGTCAGCCATAGGTGGAATTCCACCTCTAGGTACTCCTCCATTAGTTGTCCTAATACCTGTAGTGATATATATTCTGGATGTAGGTGTTGGTCTAGGTATTGCGGCTCCATCACTGATAAGAGGCCTCCTATCATGTGGTCCACGATATATATGGACACCTAAGACCAATACATCATACATTAGATGGATGAGCTAGGTACTGGTGTCATGGATTAACATATGGTTCATTCACAGTTCAAGAAAGTGAAATGTACAAAAGAGATTCTGATAGCTACCACTTACCAACATTGGATGGATGACCCTCAGGTTGAAATTTGCAACCAGTTCTATTATGGCCCCACTCTTTACAAACTCCACATTGTTTCATTCCCCTTTGTATTCCAAGTTGCTCATTCCTCTCTCGCCTTCTTTGCGATCTTGGCCTACCAACTGGTCTTACGATTCTTGGAGGATTTACCTTGTAAACATCAGGGACCTATATTTGGCAATATTAAGTTCATATTTATACATTCTGTTGGATTAGTTAAATGAAACACAAAATATATTGGATTAGAAATCATACCTCAAGCCAATATACCGGATTGGCTATTGGCTCTATATTGCCAGCATAAGTTGCCATGTATTTGCTAAAAAACTGGTGTAATACCTTTTTGTTGATCAGAAATAAATATAATTGGCTTATCTTGAATGGTCACATGTGGCGCAAGAATAGACAAGAACTTATTCCAAGTTTCCTTGCATTCGTTTCTGCAAAAATATATGGCAAGGGGAAATATACCATTATTGTTGTCCAAAGCCATAGCAGCCAAGATCATTCCTGCATACTTCCCTTTTAAAAATGTACCATCTAATCCAATAATCAGTCTGCAACCATTAAGAAAACCATCTAGACTAGCCTTGTACATAATGAACAACCCTGCAAATTGTTCATTCACACCTTCTTTACTCCAAGTTGCAACACTGCCTGGATTTGCTAATTGAATCTGTCTACACAGTTCTGATACTTGCCTATAACTATCTTCAAATGACCCAAAAATCTTTTCTAAACATATGTGCCTAGCATGTCAAAACCTGTATACAAACAACAAACATCAAGATTTTAATAAGCACAACATAATGAGACACAAAATAAGGAGACATGAAAAAAGAGCACACACCTTTAGGTTTACAACTATGTTTCAACTCTCCAGATTTGCACCTAAATGTGATCTTATCAAAGGTTGGATAACAGTTAACTAAAATGCCTCGTAATTGCTAACTCTCTCAAGTACTTCCTACAATGAATAAATGTTGGCCATTCCATGCCAATATATAACTGATCTGTGGGAGAATTTGCAACACTAAACTCATCATCCTCATCTTCATTTTCATACAGATTTTGGGTGTTTTTAATGAACTCACCATGATCAATTTCTTCATGTCTACAAACCTCAGCTTCATCACTATACAAAACTAGTTGTTGATTAATGTTATCCACTTCATTGTTAGCATCAGTAGGTACATCATCCCCTTCATCACTCTCACTTCCTGTGTAATATGAGCTTTCTTCATCACAATTCTCAAGATTAAGGTTCCTTACTCTTGGAATGTAGTCTTCATCTTCAGAACTACACCCATCATTCACCAACCTGTTTACAAACAAATGATTTCATTCAAATCATAAATCAATCACAATCATAGAAGCAAGATCAAAGTATGGCTTTAAAAACTCTACTACCCATTGTTAAAACCCTAAAAACCAAACATAAAATT